>PVLC010016010.1:0-36220 GCA_004027655.1 Graphiurus murinus
TTATTTACTTATTTTAATTTGCTCTGTCAGTGCAGGCAGAGAGTTGCCCACTACTAGTTTATGTCTCTGGACTCTCCCCTGGGTCTGGCTGCGTCTCTGATTCTGCTTTTTGCTTTAGCAGTCTAAAAGCCAGGCCTTTCCAGAGACCCTGTGTGCACTGGGTTCCTCCACCCTTCTAGCCCTGTCTATGCTCTAGCAGGGCGGATGGCTGAGTCTATCCTTTGTTTTGTGAATCCCGCACCCTGCTCTCGAGGTGCGCGTGACTCGACTTACGTCTCCCTGCAGTTCGGCCTGTTCCTGTTCTAGTGGCTGGTGGCGCAGATGGACAATGATGGTCAGTGTAGCTAGCAGGAAGTTGGTGGGAGGGGCTGGCGTGCAGGCTCGGTTCTCTGCTGTTCGGCCTGTTCCACCTCCTGGACAGCTGGGGGCACAGTCAGACAATGATGGTTTGGATAGCTGAGAGGAGGATGGTTGAAGGGCGCTGGCGGCTAAGATGGTGGCAGCCACACGCTGGGTCCCCCAAATCACCCGGTCTCCACCCAGGCGCTCCAAGTTCACACCCAGGCTTCAAGCACTCCCTCTCTTCCCCCAGTCAAGAGGCTGGGCTCCAGGCCGATCTGCTTCAGGCTCACTTTTCCATCCCTGGAGGCTGACCTGCCTGCTTGGCCTTCCCGGGTTGCTGAGGGGCGCAGGCTGGTGATAGTCTGGCCAGATGACAGGTAGCTGGTTGGGAAGGGCTAGCAGGGGGAATGGTGGGCCGCCACTTCATGGCCTGCCGGCTCCCGCTGATTCGTCCTGCCCCTCCCGGACTCAGCTCCTCCGCTCCCACCTCAGGCCCAGGCCTCCGCCAAGAAGCTGCGTCCCACTTCAGGCTCTGGGCGGTCACAGTTCCGCGCTGAGGCGATGGGCCGGGACAGACCCCAGTCCCAGGGGTGCCCACGCTGAATGCCCCACGGTTCTGGTCTCCGCCTGGGTGCGGCGCAGGGTGCCAGGGGTGCTGTGTCCCGGGGCCCGCCGTTCCCAGCGTCTGGGTGGCCCCCAAGGCTCCTGGTCATGCCCTTCCACAGCCTACCTCCTCGGCGCAGAGCCCGGCTGCTGCCTGCCCCGGCAGAGCCGGCCGGCGGGGGTCCGCGCGGAGCGCGGAGCGCGGATCGCTGCGCTATGGCGTCTTTTCTTGTCCCCGCTCTGCTTTCTTGATCTTCTTTATTTGTTTGTGGTTCAAATTTCGCTTTTTTCCTTCTGTTGAAAAGATCTTTTTATGGTAAATTTAGATCCAAATCAAGGCGTTTGTGAAAAGACGGTTCACTCAGTCGCCATCTTGGATCTTCTCCTCCCTTCCCCAATTTTACTAATCAGAATAGTGCATTCCTTTCCCCCTGGTCTCCATTTCTGAGACTCTATATCTAGGAATCCATTTTCCTTTGGTTTCTATTTCTATCAATATGTCAGATTGCATACCTGGGAATAAATGCGGTAAGTAATACTTTATGGTTGATTTAAAAATTAATTTGTATATCTGAGAAGCTGAGGGAACTGATGAGGGAAGGCAGAAATGCTCCACAGCCAGAGATACAATGAACCTCAACTCTGACCAGGACTCACTTTACCCTCTAACCCCTGGCAGGAGCACGCCAATCTCCCAGGAGGAACTCATTTTCAAACCATACAACCCAGCCGAGCATGGTGGCTCAGGCTTGTAATCCCGGTACTTGGGAGGCTGAAAACGGAGAATCCGGGTTTGAGGCCCTTCTACACAAGTGAAGACCCTGTTTCAAAATAAAGAATAAAAAATAGGGCTGGGGGCGTAGCCCAGAGGTAGAATGCCCCTGAGTTCAATTCCCAATACCACAAAAACATACAACCCAGTAACAAAAATGACAAAACAAAAGAAGACAAGTCATGGTGACCAAGGTCATCAGAAACAACAAACTCTGAAAATACTAAAGCTGTAAAATACAGATTTATTATTATTGTTGTTGTTGTTATTACTATTATTATTATTATTATTTTGTTGTGTGTATGTGTGTGTGTGTGTGTGTGTGTGTGTGTGTGTATGTGTGTATTACTAGGGAATAAATCCAGGGCAATACTACCAGTGAACCATACCCTGGCCCTTTTTTATATTTTATTTTGAAACAGAGTCTTGCTAAGTTATCGTATGCTGATCTTGAACCTGCGATCCTCTTGTCTCGGTCTCTCAAGACCTTTGATTACAGGCATGCACCACCATGACCTACTTGAAATGCAGAATATTTTAAGTGATGATATTTAAGAAAATATTTTAAAAATAATGAAACAGTAGTACTGTTAGGAAACAAGAAAAAGTGACATGAAATTTCCAGGTCGACATGAAAAACAAAAACCAAAAACCACCCTGGTTTCTAGGCTGTCACAAGAGCCAGCGAGTCCATCAATACAGGAAGCAACAGTACTGCCTTCCATGGCTGCAGCTGCCTTCCATGGCTGCAGACTCAGCCTGGGCAATGGGCGCCTCTGCTCACCCCAAGACCACCCACAAAGGTTCAAGTCCTCAGATCGCTGCTGAGGTCGGATAGGAGAAATAAAATATTAGGTAGAAAGGAGACGAACTGGAAAGGAAAGAGAAAATGGTTTCAAAATCTAGAAACTTCATAATCCTTAACTTCACCTTGTAGAGTTGTGCGTTTTCTTAGGCAAAAGCCCTTAGTAGGCCTGTTCTTTTTCATCATAATGGTGTATCTTCCCACCTGAAATTCCTGGGATGTTTGGCAAACCAAGAACCCCCCAAAAGTCTGACCACTGCTCAAGCTCCAGGCATCACCCCGCACCCAACAATAAAATGGTGTCACCCCATGTCACCCCATCCCTGCCATGCGTCCCTAGCCACCCCTGCTGGGAGTCCCCTATAAAAGGACTGTGAAGACGCCAAAGGCTCTTCCTCTCTTGAGATGGCCCGCTTTCTCCCTTGAACACGTATCCCCCACTTCACGAAATAAACCTCTGAGCCAGGCGTGGTGGCGCACCCTTGTAATCCCAGCATTTGGAAGGCTGAGACCAGAGGATCCGGGTTCGAGGCCAGCCTCAGCTACCTAGGGAGGCACTCGGCAACTTAGTGAGACCCTGTTTCAAAATAAAGAATAAAAAATAGGGCTGGGGGTATAGCTCGGAGGTAGAATACCCCTGAGTTCCATCCCCAGTACCGCAAAAAAAAATAATAAAAAAAAAAAATAATAATAAACCTCTGACTTTGTCTCTGACTGGTGTGTGCCAAAGCTCTTTTCTGCCACAGTAGCGAAGGACCCCGCCGATCCCGAGTTCCTGAGGTGAGGAACCGACCCTTCACCCCGACACTGCCAAGGCCCCTGAGGGATCTTAGTTCTTACAGCAGAGATGAAAAGCCTGATAGCACAGCACGGAAGGAACCACGGAGACAGGCACATGTGTGTGCGTAACACGGTGATAAACATAGAGAGAAGTAAAGAGGCGCCAAGGAGGAGCACTCCAGAGACTCAAGCACACAAGGGGAGCACTCCAGAGACTCAAGCACACAAGGGGAGCACTCCAGAGACTCAAGCACACAAGGGGGAGCACTCCAGAGACTCAGGCACACAAGGGGGAGCACTCCAGAGACTCAAGCACACAAGGGGGAGCACTCCAGAGACTCAAGCACACAAGGGGGAGCACTCCAGTGACTGCCCAGGCACACAAGGGGGAGCACTCCAGTGACTCTCGGGCACACAAGGAGGAGAACCCCAGAGATTCCCAAGCACGCACCACTTGAGAATCCTTCCGAGAGAGAGATGACTGACCTTCAGAGTGCGGAGTGAGCAGGGGAGAGCAGACTCTTTCACCTGTGAGCTTGTGGAATTTCTATGAGAATTAAGACTAAAATTATAAAAGAGACCCATTTATTGTATCATTCTGAAAAAACTCTCTCAAGTTATTTCTTAGAAATACGTGGATGTCTGTCATGTCTGTAGCCACTTTATTCAGCCCCTCGAGTAAAGGGATGTTTTTCAGCATTAAATAAACAGCTACAGTATTATTTTACATGCTACTTGGAGAAAAAGGACACAGTTTATAAAACATCTGTAGAACCATATAGAAGCACTTGTGCTGAAAGTCAGTAGTATAGCACATTGGCGTTTCTATGGCGTGGTGGTGCATGCTTATAATCCTAGTACTTGTACTTGGGAGGCTAAGGCAGGAGGACTGTAGGTTGGAGGACAGCCTCCACAAATAGTGAGACTCTCATTAACCTAGTGAGATCCTGTTTCAAAATATAAATAAAATTAGGCTGCAGGTGTAGCTTGGAGGAAGAATGTCCCTGGGCTCAATCTCTAGTACAGAAAAAAAAAAAAAATCAGGTACTGACCTTGCTTTTTTAAGTAAAAACAGAAAATTTGTCTCATTTTAGGCTCTATTAGTCTTTAGCGCCTACTTCTTTTCTTCCTTCTTTTCTTCTTTACCTTGTATCAGTAAATCCTCAAACAATTCACCCAGTTCTTTCTAGTAGATGAGTGTTATATTGATAGTTCAATAAACTTAAACTTTGGGCTCTCTTACAAGCTAGGGATTTTTTTTGACAATTATTTATTTTCTTATTCTAATTTCTTATTTATTTTCTATGGAATCAAACTTCATAACTTCAATAGCATTGTTTATATCTATATATTACTATCATCACAGATACCTAACTATATCTACATTGCAAGCATTTGGCAATACATACCTATATTTTTAAGCTTAATTATGTCATATATTTACTTTGTATGTGTTCACTTACTTTAGAAGCCTATATACTATACAAAATATATCAGCATAATGTTTCAGAGCTGTTTTTTCTTCTTTATAATTTACTGGTATGTAAATTATTAATTTAATTGGTCATGATTGAAATAACAAGTCAAGCCTATTTTCAAATTCCCACAGAAGACTCTTCTAAAATAATTCTGCAGCTAGGCATGGTGACACAAGCCTGTAATCCCAGTACTTGGAAGGCTGAGACAGGATGATCACAGGTTCGAGGCCAGCCTCAGCAACTTAGGAAGACCTTGTTTCAAAAATAAAAAATAAAAGGGACTGTGAGTGTAGCTTGGAGATAGAATGCCTCTGAGTTTAATTCCTGGTACCAAAAAAAAAAAAAAATGAATAGAAGAAGTCTGTACTTTGTCATATACATCAAATGACTTTTTGTTGGCATCTAAGAGGAACTATTTAAAGAAAGAATTGTATTCTACAAACTAGTAGATTCAAAGTTGAGAGAAATGGAGGCAGGGTTCCTGGTGGCCCAGTCAAAAGAATATTATATGTATAGTCTAATATGGCAGTGCAAACATCCATTTTCTTCTCCTCAAAGATAATGACAATATCATAAAAATACATCAGATTTACAGGTCAAATTTATCCATATTTTCTGAGATCCTAGTGAAATAATATAAAAAAATAAAAAGAAGAAAAGTATACATTTGGGATTAGAAAGGAGCAGAACTATGCAGGCTTTTGAAAATTATATATATATATATATATATATATATATATATTAAACACATTGATATATTATTCCATTTCACACTAAAAATTAAGGATGCTTTACTTTATCCTGAAATATATAGTCTTTTCTCCTACCTTTGGTCTTTTGATACTTTGATAAAGTCAGACACACAAAAATATTTCCTAAACTCTATACTAATAAAAATAATAACAATCAAAAACAGAAGATCAAAGCAGAATGTTCTATATTTTCTAATATTTGTAGAGAGAAAAAATAGGAGAAAATTAGAGGAAACAATTTTTCAAAGCAATAATAGAAAATGATTTTCAGAACTGAAAAGACACTAGTCCTTAAATTAAAAGTTCCTCAAAGGGCTGAGCAAGAAGAATTTCAAACAAGAGCATATCATTATCCAAAACACATCATTCTGACAATTCAAAAGTGCAAGAATTAAGGGGATCTCTGAAAAGCTTTCAGTAATGAAAAATCTGCCCAGTATCAGGATTAAAATGAGACCTGTCAAATTTATCAGCCGAGAGAACGCGCAAGTGGTACCAAGGCCTTCAAGTCCTGAGGAGCGATGACCTTGAACTTGGATTTCTAGGCCTCCCTTGCCTCCTGTAATCTGCTCTGCAGATAGCAGAAGGGATCTTCAAAATGCCAGTCATCTGCTGTCATTCTCCATATAAACTCTTCCCCAGTCTCCTCAGCTCACCCAGAGTAAAACCCCAGTCCTGGTTATGGCCCATAAAGCCCTGGGTGATCTGACCACCCTGACCCTCACTACTCCTATCTCAAGCCCTGCTCCTGGATCAGAGCCTTCACAGCTGGAGTCCCTCATCTTAAAACTCCTCTTCCAAATGTCAGATAATGCGCTCCCACAGGTGTGCTTAGCTCAGCGTCGCCATCTTGGAATGCCTTCTCTAGCTTCCCTGTGAAAGAATCGTGCCTCCCTCTTATTCTGTCCCATTTTCCCATTATATCTGACATATTAAATCTTTTTTTTTTCTCTCTCTCTGTCTTTCACTGAACCTAAAATTGCAATGTCAAGAAATCTGCCATTTTGGCCAGTGAGATATCACCATCATATAAATAATATTTGGCGTTCAGCTATGTATTTAATTAATGACTATCTATTGAGCAGTCAACTGGGGCCCTGCATCATGTCTTCCAGACTGAGAGATTCTGAGTTTGCAGTCTCCATCAGTCACTGAATGGCAGAGGAAGAATACGGTGCATTTCCCGCTGGTTGGTAAGATCTCCCATTCATGGGCTGTTACCCAAAGCGAGTCAGACCGCCATGTACAATTTTAAGTTAGATGACTCAAAGTCGGCCACATAACCAATAGAGAAGCTTAAATGACCCTAGTTTTCTCAAAAAGGCCTGTAAAATAATATCCTAAAGGAAAATGGAAGGCCATGACCTCGGAGAAGAATATGTGCAAAAAGGAGGTCATAATGCATTTCAAGAAGTTAATAAAATGACCAAGACCCCGAATCATATTCAGAGTGTAATGGAAAGAAGATATGTCTTTAATCCCAATAAAGAAAAACAAAAGCAGCAGAAACTCTATGGAAAAGCTTAAAAATTAAAGAAAAAAAATCCATTATCACATATGAATTAAATTCAATGTGATTTTAAAGAATTGGTGGAATATAATAAAAACATATTTGTACATGATTGTGGAAATAGTCCGCTCTGAGTGATAGCAAAATTAATACATGACAACTATACAGTCATACAATCATAGCCAACTGTTTTGCTATCCAGTGAACTAAATTTACATAGTCAACATAATGTAAAAATTGATAAAAATAGAAAGTCTCAGGCAGTTTGCTTTTAACTTTCAAAGTGTTTCTACAGATAAATCCTACAGAATTAAATTTAGATAACAGAGCTGGATATAAATATGCTGAATATAAATATTATCAACCTAATAAAACTTCAGTGTAACTCAGGTGAATGGCGGAAAAGGGAAGGTGGGGAGGAATGTTTTCAGACAATAGCCTTATTGTATAAATTATGGATTGAATCATGTATGGTAGAACAGGAACATTTTTAATAATTCTCTAAACTTAGAAAAGTTTAATAATAAAGGAACTCCAGGAGAAAATAACTATTAAGCTGGGGGTGGTGGTGCATGCTTGTAATCCCAGTACTTGGGAGGCTGAGACAGGAGGATCCGGGTTCGCCTCCAGCCTCAGCTACTTAGTGAAGCCCTCAGCAACTTAATGAGACCCTGTTTCCAAATAAAGAATAAAAAATAGGATTGAGGGTGTAGCTTGGAGGTAGAACACCCCTGGATTCAATCCCCAGTACCATACACAAAAAGGAATTACGTGTTTGATTTGAAATGTGCCTATTCCTGGAGACAATGCTTTGAATCATCTTTTAGGGTCTTCTAAATTTTATGTCTTATTCCTCCAAGATAGCTAAGAGCTCCATTAACACATACAAATACTAAGAATGTCCCATTTATGAGGAATTCTCAGAAAAGCCACAGTTTCCATGAGGCCCTAAGATGCCTCTGGTATATAATAACACTGTAGCACCTCATGCTAATATCTTATTTCTTTTTTTAGCCACATTTCTTTTTGGGGAAGTCACCGGACTCAGCAGAGTTAATTGGATGCCTGGGCTCAGTGCAATGTAATAATCCTGTGCAGAGAACCACAGAAAACAATTGCGCCTGCATCCTTAGGGAGATTGTAACTGACTAGTCCATCAGAAAACGTGCCTGGTGTTTTAAAAGGATGCTATAAACCTCCAGGAGGAAGGCGCTTCCCACCTTTGAAGTAGGATGCTTATAAAAGTGATAAATTAGTTTGTATGTCTTTGGGGACTTTTGCCTCCAGAAGAATGCTTCACAAACGTGACTGTCCATCAGTATCACCTGGAAAGGATTATAAGGATTGTGGCTCTTAAGGATTTCCAAGTCTGACCGCCAAAGATTTTTATTTGGTCATTTCCCAAGTGATTCTGATAATTAGCCAGGCCTGGGAAGGACTGCTGGAGATAATTTGAACATTTACAGAAAAAAAAAAAAAAAACTTGTTTGAAATAAAAAGTCACCCTGCAAGGCTTAACATACTGTGGAAAACAGAGGCCCAATCTGCATAGCTATTGCATAACATCAAAACAGAAAATGTATGCACTCCCTCTCATTGATTTGAAATTAGTGGCTATTTGTTTATGGTACTGGGGATTGAACTCAGGGGTATTCTATCTCCAAGCTACACCCCCAGCCCTTTTTATGTCTTTGTGTGTGGAAACAGGGTCTTGCTAGGTTCCTGAGAGTCTTGCTATGTTGCTGAGGCTCTCCTTGAAACTTGCAATCCTTCTATCTCAGCCTCCCACATTCTGATATTATAGGCATGCACCACGATACCCTGGCAAAGTGGTCCTTATTTTTAAAACTACTTTTTCCACCTTGATAATCTTGTTACTATTAACTTTCTTTTTACAAAAGACTGACATTGTGCATGGGAATATAGTTTTAGCAAGCTCTTCTATAATATTTTAATTTAATATGTGCTTATTTACTTACATGGAAGTTCAAGTTTGGTTGTAGGAAAGTGGGAAAATATTAAAATATATATTACTTTTTGTTTATAGACCTACCAATGTGACTGTGTATCAGTTGATAATAAAAATTTAAGCCCATAATTCTCTAACTTTCATCAACCCTGCACTGATATATAGATTTAAGGGACAGAAGATCAGAAAAGTATAGAAAAGGGGAAGAAAACAATCTAAAAAGGAAAGAAAATGACATTACTACAGGGTCGTGATGATTTTTTATGGGTTCTTTTTATTATTGATTTTGTGTTGTTATTGTTATGCTTTGTTTTGGTACTGGGGTTTGAACCCAGTGGTCTTCTACCTCAAAGCCACGCCTAGCCCTTTTAAATTTTTATTTGGAAACAGGGTCTCACTGAGTTGCTTAGGCTGGCCTGGAACCTGCAACCCTACTGCCTTGCCTCCCAAGTACTGGGATTACAGGTGTGCACCACCATACCCCACGATCGTTACGGATTGTTAAAACAGAAGCAAAGCCAACTTACGCCCAGAAAATGGGAGTATCCATTATGCACGAGTGTTAAT
Organism: Graphiurus murinus; assembly: GCA_004027655.1. Lineage (NCBI taxonomy): Eukaryota > Metazoa > Chordata > Mammalia > Rodentia > Gliridae > Graphiurus > Graphiurus murinus. The sequence continues at coordinate 9,579 of PVLC010016010.1, forward strand.
ATCCCTATATGTCAACACTACCGTGTGGAGTCCTTCCATCCCGCAGAACATACAGAGTTCTCGGTGCACACAGGTATGAAGGAGGAGTGTCCCCTGATGAGTAGGTGTTGCTGTACTGAGTGCTTCCTATTCTAACACTCCTCTTTATCCTCAACACAGCTGAGCTTCTCTAGGAAGCAGATACTGTGCTCTTTAAAACCTCTTCTAAGGGATAAAGTTCATCTTGGTCTTCCTTTCTAAACAGTGGCCTTTGGAGATACCATGTATATGTGCACAAATAATTGAAAGGCACAGTAAGAATACAGCCTTTTGAGGTTAGCATTACACAAAGGACTATGGTAAAGGGCTCTTTAAAAATTCCCTCTCCTTCATGAGCTGATAATTTTGTGAACTATCATACAAATCTCCAAAAATATAGACTCATGAAATGCAAACCCAAATTATCATTTGATTCAGCAGACATAAAATGAGTCAGATTGCTACAAAATGTTTCTAACCATTCAGTCCCAATTTCTGTCCTTAACCCTGGGATGGTGCAGCTGGTCTATAGACTACTGTGAGAAGCATGGATCTGGCCCGCTGTATTCACCAGAAAGCTTAGTGGGACCAGTGATGAGGAGGTGTACAATGAGGGGGGTTGAAAACCTGGAATTTTATTAAATCTCATGCAAAAGGATCATGAACACTTTTTTTTTTTTTTTTTGCGGTACTGGGGATTGAACTCAGGCATTCTACCTCCGAGCTACACCCTCAGCCCTATTTTTTATTCTTTATTTTGAAACAGGGTCTCACTAAGTTGCGGAGTGCCTCACTAAGCAGCTGAGGTTGGCCGCGAACCCGGATCCTCTGGTCTCAGCCTCCCAAATGCTGGGATTACAAGCGTGCGCCACCATGCCCAGCTGATCATGAACCCTTTAATCCCAGTGGACATGAATATATGCAACCGCCCCCCCCCCTATTTGTACAAACCCCCCTCATAACCATCCACTTGGGTCCAGGTTGGATCCCTCTACCTTCCCTGAGTCTGCTAATGCTCTCTGGCCTCCATTGTCAGCCTCTCCCACGCACTGTTAGAATATTTGTCCTTCTTTTGATGTGCTTTATTGTTTGAAGGTCATTTTCTGACTCTGTTATTGTAACCGTGAAGATGTCTTCAATTAAACTGCTAAGAACAGATACTACACTTGATCTTAGCCAAAAGGCTGAGAAGTGTGGTGGTGCACGCTTGTAATCTCAGTGCTTGGGAGGCTGAGACCGGAGGATCCAGGGTCATGGCCAGCCTCAACTACTTAGTGAGGCCCTCTACAACTTAATGAGACCCTATTTCAAAATAAAGAATAAAAAATAGGACTGGGGTGTAGCTCGGAGGCAGAATGCCCCTGAGTTCCATCTCCAGTACCACACACACAGAAAAACGTCTTCAATTAAATATCCCTCCACTGATTTCTACCTGTCTTCCTAACAAAATACTAGCAGTCATATCCTCCGTGTCCCTCTACATTAATGTTATGAAAAGAAATGTAATAAAAAAGTAACAAGACAATCAGGTAGAAAAAATTCATGTTTTTTAAAAGTAGATTTTTTTTTTTTACTGGTTCACTATAATCATGCATCTTGATGAAGTTCAGGGTGATAGAGTCATACATACACAGCACTCACTGAGACTGAGCCCTCCCCAGTTCCTGTTCTATTTCTACCCCTCCCCCCGTCCCATGCCCAGCACAGTGATTGACTGTGATAAGTTTGTGTATGCACATCACGTCCACTGTGGTGTTTCCCTCCGCCCCCTCGCATCTTCCTCTCTCAGGTCCCCTTCTTCACTCAATTAAGGTTTCTCCTCCTTTGTCTGGAGTCTCTCCTACGTCCTATTTTCTCCCTGGCTTCTGCATGTTAGGGAGACCATCCAACCTTTCACTTTTTGTGACTGACTAATCTCACAGCATAATGTTCTCCAGGAGGTCCATCCATTTCCCTGAAAATGACATCATTTTGTTCTTCTTTATGGCTGAGTAAAATTCCATTGTGTACATATCTCTTAGTTTTGTAATCCATTGGTCTGTTGATGAACATGTCAGCTGGTTCCATAGTTTGGCAATTGTTAATTGTGCAGCCATAAACATAAATATGCATGCATTACTAGGGTAGTTTGGTTTCAATTCTTTGAGACGAGACCCAGGAGTGGTATAGGTGGGTCATATGGTAGATTCATTTCCATTCTTCTGAGGATTCCTCACACTGTTTTCCAATGAGGTTGCACCAATTTGCAATCCCACCAATGGTGTATCAGAGTTAAAAATTCATTTTTAAAATAAGAGATGGCTCTCATTTTGCTAGGAGGCAAATCAATCCAAAAGCAGCTTCTTCTGTACCTACAGATTCTGTGTCTTTGCTTTCTGTTCTATTTGATGACATAATCAACCCTCCTTTGGGAAGCAGATGTTATTTCATGGTTGAGATTCAAGGTGAAAAATGCCTTTCCCCTTCCCCAGTTATACTGAGAAGCACACTACCATGCACATAGGTGGAACTTCAGGGAGTGAGTTTCATAGTTTAATTTCTTCATGTCAGTATCAGAAAGCTACAACTCAATTAGGATGAAGGAGAGAATTAAAGAGGAAGGAGAGGTAACCCTGATTGTACATATACAAATATTTGAAAGATGATTACAAGGAATGAGCTTGAACTTGAGATATATATAAATAATATAACAAAGTTTAAAAATAAATCCAAGTCATTTCCTCCCTGTATGGCTCTATGCATTTGTGTGTTCCCTACCCAGTGAGATTTTCCCAGACTGTTATTTTTAAAGCATTTTAATCCTGCAGTAGCCCATTAAAATCCATCATTCTTTAGCGTAAGGCACATTTCTGGGGAGGGGAGGGAGGGGAATTGCCTTTCTTGCATCTGTGAGCATAGCTGGCCCTTCCAGGTGGACCCCTCGTGGAACATGCAAATCCCTGACCAAACTCATAGCAACTGAGCCACTGCTGAGCTAGGCTCTGCACCAGAACCGACTCTCTCTAAGGACAGCACTCATGGTAGTGGGTTTGCTAGTCTCAAACCAGCTTCTGCAAAAGGAGGGTGTGATTCAACCAGAACATGGCATGGCCCCTCCCTTGTTGGCAGTGAGTTCCCGGACTCTATCCACGCTCTGGATCCCTCCCTCTGCCACAGCCAACAGTGTTTACAGCCACTCTTGGGGTACACTTGGCAGCTGAGAGCCCAGCACCGCCATCACATTGTGCCTCCCTGGCTGGGCAAACATTCCCCCTTCACTTGATGAGTGCTTTCTTTTTATTTTTTGTTTGTTTGTTTGTTTTATGTCAGAAAGAGGAAGATTGATTGGAGAGAAGGGAACAATGGAAGGCTCCTTCTGCTCTGCCGTGACCCCAGAGGTGGTAGGCAATGAAAATGTGTCACTGTACATGAACTATTATTGGGTCATAACACATTTGATCAAATCATTACACTCTTTACACTCTCATCCTCGACCTCCCTTGACCCTTGACTGATGGTGCCCCTGTGTTAGATGGGGTGTTTTCTACTTGTTTATTTTTCCTGCAGTGCTGAACAAACTTTCTATTTGCCCTTTATTTCTACATATAAATCTATGAGAAAATAATCTTGCTAATTAGAAAAAAAAACAACTGTCTAGTACCTATCCAAATAACATAATTGAATCACAACCTTTCCATTCTACCAGTACTTCTATATGTCCTGTTGGAAACAGCAATAGCAATCATAAAACAAAGATAAACAAAGGCCTAAGAAGTAAGCAAAGAAAACCACTCACCTTTAATACCTCAATTTCCCCCAACCGCTCACCACTGATATGCCCAACTCCAGCCACCTGTCTTCCTCCTCTTTTCTAATATGCTCCTTCTCTCCTTCTCTCTTCCAAGTTGCTAATAATATAACTTTGATTCTCCAACTCAAATCCAAGTCACTCCATGCAGTATTTGTTGCTCATTATGTGTGTGTGTGTGTGTGTGTGTGTGTGTGTGTGTGTGTGTGTGTGTGTTTGAGTGCGTGTGCATGTGTGTATGCTAGGATTCTACCCAGGGGCATTCTACTTCCAACTATACCCCCTGCGCTATTTTATTTTTTACTTTGAAGAGGATCTCACTAAATTGATGAGGGCTTCACCAAGTTCTTGAGGCTGGCCTTGAACCTGTGATCCTACTGTCTTAGCCTCCCAAGTACTAGGATACAGGCATGTACCACCATGCCTAGCTGCTCATGGTTATTCTGAGCCTAGTGTCTTAACCATTGGAGTATGTTGGATTGCTTTGGGAGGCTACACTTCAGCAGCCTAACTAAAGTATGCGCACAGACTCCCTTGAACTCTCATTTATGCTTGCATCTCAGCACACCTGCTCCCCCTTGACCTGGTACTATTTGTGCTGTGACATGCCTGGTCTTGTTTCTTCATCTTGCTCCCATGAAAGTCCTGCTCTATACATAGACAAGGAGCTAAAGGAATCCCAGTTACATTCAGGGAAGCACCCTGCTGTTTGGGCATAAATTACGACCTCTTCAACAGACATTCAATGCCAAGAAGATAATATGCTTCTCAGAGAGAGATCCTTCTTGCTTGAATAGCAAAACAGTCCTGATTAAAACAGGCCCAAAGGAATCACCTTAGACAGCACCTTTCGATTTGGCCTTTTGAAGTAAAGTGTTTGCACGTTGTATGGTAAAGGGACATTTTATGTTACCAAAGAAAGCACAGCACTCTTCCTCTTCAGCATACAAAGGTAAGACATATATTGTGTCTAGCATATAATAAAGTCATTCTCAAAAGAGTATTTCAAATATAAAATCTGAATACTGTATGCATATCAGCATGCCAACCACATAATGAAATTCTTTGAAGACATGTTAGCATTATAATTAATATTTATTCAGTATTTCCCATGTCCTAAGACCTAATTCCTTTGCCTGGGTTAAATAATCATTATTCTCAATCAAGGATGCTGGGACAAAGAAATGTTCGGTGATTTTCCCAAAGTGATATAATTAATGAGCAAAAGACCTCCAGGGCAAAGTGTCTACTTTTTATTTTGTTTTGTTTTTTCGTTGTCTCTAGGTTTGGCAAACACCATGATGTTGTCTTAGACTTGCTCTTTAATCCAAGGGCTCAGTTTCAGAGTCCTTTCTCCCCTGGGACACATTTGTGTGAAATCCTGAAGACTGACATAGAAACCCTGTTCTGAAGCTTGCAAATGGCACCTCCTTACACCCAAGGCACCTCATGTTTCTCTTCTCTCAAGATCCTGCTTTGTGAGTAAAGCAGGAAAATGTATGAAAGCTTCCTGGGAGCCGGGCATGATGGCGCATGCTTGTAATCCCAGTACTTGGGAGGCTGAGACCAGAGAATCTGGTTTTGCAGCCAGCCTCAGCTACTTAGTGAGGTCCTCCACAACTTAGTGAGACCCTGTTTCAAAATAAAGAATAAAAAAATAGAACTAGGGGTGTAGTTTGGGGTAGAATGCCCCTGGGTTCAATCCCCAGTACCACAAGAAAATAAAAATAAAAATAAAAAAGTATCCTGGGTGTTGCATTCCAGATGAGCTTAATAAGTTACATAATTTGCCTGCTTTTATATATATTTAAAAAAAAAAAAAACTGTGAGAAAAGAGAAAAATCTGAAAAGGAGCAGAAAAGTGGCTTTAAATCACCCCTCCCCAAACCTTCTTCATTTCCAAAAAGTGAGCATAAGTAACTTGCTTGACGGCCTACCATACACAGAGTTCCCCAGCAAGCCAACCCCGCACCAAGCTCCCTGGCACACATCCTCCCCGAGGCCCCGCCCTCTGCTGGAGCCCTGAACCAGGGAGTTCTGCCTGAGATTAAGCTGTGGGTAGACTGTGTGCCTCTGGTGATGGTTTGAACGCTCTATACTCAAAGGAAAAAATAATGACGTTTGTAGAGGTAGAGGAGGAGTGAACCTACACAAAATGAGAAAATTCTTTGCATAATTTAATGATAGCATATCGGCCAGAGTGATTTTTCATTCTTTTTTTTTTTTGGGAAATGAAATCACTTCTGATAGTGATGGCTGGTACAGGCAGCCATGAGAACGTCATTGGCTCTTACGCTCTGGCAGAGTGTTGAGTCTAATCTATCCTTTGTTGAGGTATGTCGCCTTTATCATCAAAAGCAAGTGAAAGAGCCTCATTTTTATAGATGCCTCGACATACACCACCTTCCTCATGCATTCCTCAAAGACCACATTTCCATCCTCAGAAATGTCCTAATATCCTATAAGAAAATTATTTCATCAGAAGTAATTTTGTCCCTTAGCAAAATGTAGCACTGTAATACAACTTATGTCAATTAGCTCCACTCCACAAAAGTAGAGAGCTATGAACGGGCAGGTTATAGACAATACGAATAGGACAAGATTAAATAGAATGCTTAAATACATATATACATACATTCATTCTTAATAATCCTCCTATTGATCACCTTTCCTAAAATGTTTTCTACTGATTCCTAGAATAGAAATACACCCTAAAATAATGATGTCTAAACAGACCGAAAAGCATAAAGAATGGCAAAACTTCTTGGTTATTGTAGATAAGAATTTGAGATAGAAAAGATAGTAAACATACAAGCATCAATCCCTCGTAAAAAGAAAATTTAAAAATGCAGTTAAGCTGAAATGGCCTCGAAAGGATTCAAAAAGAAACAAAGAGGGCTGTTCCAATGCTAGTCCCTTATCTAAGCTTCTGTAATGCATGTGTTCCTAGAGAGTCAATGCTGGTTATTTTTCTAACGCCTTCTGTAATTTTTTTTTTAATTTTATAATGCTGATACCCACTGGCCCCCTTTACCCCTTTCTGTGAAGAGACCTTCCATCTTCAGAGAGAAGTGTGCCTGTGTGTGTCTGTGGTGACAGAAAGACAGTGAGGAAGCCAGGTGGACCCTCCCCAAGGACACCTCGAAGACTAGCTGGTGACTAGGCTAACATCCCAGCCTCATGTGGCTAACACTCGTGATCCCAGAAGGTTCTTACATTGAAAAGCTCTTGAAACAATTTTAAACTCTATAATAATATTAATAAAATAGTTATCTTTACAACAGTTATTTCTACCTAACAAAAATAGTCCTGTAGCTTCAAATAGTAAAAACAATGCATGCCTATTTTAGAAATCACTGATGATAGAATAAATGTATTGCATATAGAAAGAACACTTTAAGAAACACGCACAGGCGTTTTTCAATGAATAATTAAGAGGGGCAGTTTTGCTCTACAGGAAAGCCATGACATTTCAGCACAGCAATGCCTTTACAAGGATCCAAGAAGGACCAGCCTTTTAACTCATTAGGCAGCACCTAGGATTAGATACGGCTTTCCAGATGAAACCCAAACCCTTCGCACAACATTCTTGGTTTCAGATATCGCTGGAAACCACGCACTGCAGGAAGGGTCACTGAGAGGCTCCCTGAGGTTCACAGACCTTTAAGCAAACTCAAGATGAATTTTTTCCCAAGGACAAATGCCAAGTTTTTAGCCAGCCCTAGTTAAGTTTCATGTGAACTTTACTGGCATGCCAAACCTAGACCAATTAATAATTTTGAGGTAATACTGGATAAAACTTGAGGTTTCAACTGAAGTCCTGCTAGTCTTCATAAAGGCACAAGTTATAAACATCCTACAGAGGTTTATTCTAGTCACCAGACAACTGTGATACAAAGTTGCCATTTTTTATTCCTATGCATAATTGGCAATATCTTTGTCAATATTTTTAAGGCATCACTAAAAGTTGTCTTCCAAAAAATATGTATTGGCATATAAACCAATTAAATGTAGTGCTTTTTCATTTACTCTTCAAAATTTTATCTCTTCCTTGTATAAAATTCAAAGAGCCTCTGGACTGATGAAAAGAGGAGTCCTAGGTTTCAGGTAGGGTCAAGTAGGCTTCACAAACAGAGACACATGTTCAGGATACAATTCCCTAGGCAGGCAGAGGGTCTCGGTTAAGGGGGTCCCTTCCCCCTTCCTTCAAAATGGAAGATTCCTCCTTGGGGTATCAATTACCAGTTCTTACAAGCCAGTTGAAATTCATAGGGATAAAAATGCATACTAGTGTATCCTTATAAAAGGTTACAGTTAAACCCGACCTGGTGGCACACGCTTGTAATCCCAATACTTGGGAGGTTGAGACAGGAGGATCTGGGTTTGTAGGCAGCCTCAGCTACTTAGTGAGGTGCTCAGCAACTTACTGAGACCCTGTTTCAAAATAAAGAATAAAAGATAGGACAGGGAGTGTAGCTCAGAGGTAGAATGCCCACAAAAAAAAAATTTTAAATTAAATTTAAAAATAAATAAAAGGTTACAGTTAGTTTGTTATACATATATAACAATGAAGAATGACTTTTTAAACTAAATGGTTTTCAAGATGCTATTTAGATATCCAATCTAATTCACAAATATTTCCAGGCAAAATGTGGCATTTAACAATTACCAAGTACTCCTATCCTTTCTGTTTTTAGTTTAGAAGAAAAACTAGTAGACTAAAATGAAAAGAACATTAAGGTGAAAACTTTCACAAGCCCATCATCATAACCCAATCACTAGGATGATTTCTGGTTTCTCTTTTCGTTAAACATTTACATACTTATCATGTATTTTTGCAGGCATACTCGCAAATCCTTGCAATTTTGTATGAATGCAGGCTGTTTTCAGAAGCTATTTTCTTCCATTTAAAAATTATTTTAGTTCCTAAATATATTACTCTAAAACTGATCAGACAGAGAGATAGATAGATGGATAGATCGATAGCTCTTTTCACTCACCAAAAGGGTAATGATTATTTAGACCAATTTAAATTGGATTCACTTTGATTTACATTTAGAGCCACACGGATGACAGATTAAGATGTATCCTAGTGTATTAGACCCCAGCAGCCAGCCTCTGAAAGGCAAGCATTCTATGGAAGCTATTTTTAGGGATGAGAGCACAAAGGATTCTCTGCCAGTATGAAGCGAGGTCTTCTGATTCCTGGTGTATGACACCGCACCATGCACCCTGTGCTTCTTCCTTTATCAGCACCAACACGCAAAGGGCAGAAATCGCGTGGCCGGGTGGTTAACTTTAACGTGAGTGCTCTTACAATGTATATGTGCATCTGTATACAGCTACACACATATGTTTCTGTTTGTAAATCTGCAATTGTGTATTTATATGTTAGCACTTTATATGGATTCCCATTTTTCCCTTTCACATTTCTAGGAAAAGCAAAAAAAAAAAGTCTTTTCTCTGGAAAAATAAAAGTGGTGTTCTAAAGTGCGAGCCAATCTCTAATGAACAACTCTTACACCAAATTTCTACCAGTGGAAATCAAATATAGTAATTTTTAAGAATTTTCAAAAATCAATCTGAATGAATCCTGGTCTATCTTTCCTGTTGTCCTAATGTTACTGGCTTTTTGTTTGTTTTTACGTACTCTAATATTTTAGTAACTTCTTCATGATTCCTGACTCAGTATATATGAAAAAGTCTATCTTGAAATTATAAAAATATAATTCCAGGTCTTTATTTATTTTATTTTTTTTTTTTTTTAATTTTTTTTTTTTGCGGTACTGGGGATTGAACTCAGGGGCATTCTACCTCCAAGCTATACCTCCAGCCCTATTTTTTATTCTTTATTTTGAAACCGAGTCTCACTAAGTTGCAGAGTGCCTCACTAGGTAGCTGAGGTTGGCCGCGAACCCGGATCCTCTGGTCTCAGCCTCCCGAATGCTGGGATTACAAGCGTGCGCCACCACGCCCGGCTCCCAGGTCTTTATTTTTGTCTTTTAATTTCTTTTTTTTTTTTTTTTTTTTTTTTTGCAGCTTAAGCAAGTCTTTATTACAAAGCAAGAAATAGAAAGGAAAGAAACAAACAACAACAGCAACAAAAGCAAAAGCAACATTCAGGAGAGCAATGCTAGAGAACCTGAAATAAAACTCTTCTGTCTTTTAATTGTTATCATATAAATTTTAGTTATCCTTAGTTAATTAGTTAATTAATTTGTTATTTATTTATTTTTTGGTGGTAGGTCCTGGGGTTTGAATTCAGGGACACTTAATTTCTTTCTTCTGTCTGCTCTATTGGTGTCTTTGGTGGGTTTCAGGTGTTGGCTTCTAGGATCTAGCAAAAGCTAAAAAGCAACCAATCCTCCGAACAAACATACATAAATCGAAGCAATGCAAAGTGAAAACAGAGTAAAAACGGAACAAAACAAAGCAAAAAACCCCAGAAAACAAGAAACGTCAGCAAGAAGCAAAATAAAAATCCCTGCAAGTTTGTAAGGACAGACCTGGTTTGGCCTCTGCAGATCTTTTGGGCAGACTTCTGCTGCTGTGGGCGGCTGACAAGATGGCGGCTGCTACTGCTGCGCACGCGCCGGCTCCCCGTTCTCCCTGGTCTGCTCCTTAGATTTCGACCAACTGCCCGTTCCTTTACTCACTTTTACGTTGCTTTTCTTCTCCTTCCTTCCTTCGAGAAGCTGTTCCTGTGGCAGTTTTGATTCAAGCTCTGGAGTGCAGTTATCTCTGCTCTGGCTCTGTGGGGAGAGGTGAGCTGGGATGGTCCTGCTCAGGCTTAAGCTGGTCGTGACCATGCGTTCTGGTCTCTGTCGAAGGTATCTCGAAATGCCGCCTGGCTAGGATGGGGAGTTCGGGGGTCGCTCACTCCGCCTCTGGCCGGTGGGGTGCAGAGGGTTGTTGTATATTTCTTTCTTAGTAGACCCCACACCAGGGCCGGCTCAATGGCAGCTTGGTCGGCCTTCCGGGTTCTGCTCAGCTGAATTCCACTTTTTGCAGCATTTTTCACCCTTTTGTTGCTTTTTTCTTCTTTCAAAAAGTTGGCTCCACAGCTGATTTGAATCAAGCTCACGGTGCCTCTTGAGACGTGTCTCACTCCGTCGCCATCTTCCTGGCACTTAATTTTTTTCTTTTTTTTTTTTTTTTTTTTTTTTTTTTTTTTTTTTTTTTTTTTTTTTTTTTTTTTTTTTTTTTTTTTTTTTTTTTTTTTTTTTTTTTTTTTTTTTTTTTTTGCAGTACTGGGGATTGAACTCAGGGGCATTCTACCTCCAAGCTACACCCCCAGCCCTATTTTTTATTCTTTTTTTTATTTTTGAAACCGAGTCTCACTAAGTTGCGGAGTGCCTCACTAGGTAGCTGAGGCTGGCCGCGAACCCGGATCCTCTGGTCTCAGCCTCCCGAATGCTGGGATTACAAGCGTGTGCCACCACGCCCGGCTAATTTCTTTCTATAAATGTAGAAATAAGACTAAATGTCCAGCGGCATGGCTGAATTGTCAATCACTTTCCATCCAGTTCATCTATCCTAGCGCCATACAGGTGAGGAGAGTTTATAGATGTATAAATATACTTCATGAAAACATGTGCTAAGCTATTTTATCGGACTGAAAGTTAGCAAAGTATTGAGTCATCTGAAATCAATATGATTTTGCATGTTGGTGTATTCTACTGACAGGTCTGAAAGATTTTGATAAGTAAAATATTAAAGATCAACATAATTTATATCTGAATGCATTCATCACATAAAATTTGTTACTGCATTTATTTAATAAAAGGGATGAGTTATGTTATTATTACCCAGCAGTTTTATGTAATTTGTATTCTATTGGCAGCCATGTCAAATTAGACATTTATTATTTTTGTTACATAGTTTTTGAACACCTTTGATGATATTTCAACTCTAAGTCCAAGGTTAGTTGTAAGGGAAAATTTGTTTTTGGTTTTAAGATTCATATCTTTAAATAGGTCCAAGGAATTTTAATTTTAAAGTTTGAATTGTTCTAAAAATATCAATTCTGGTACAATTGAAAACATCTGTAGAAAATTCAAACTTTGTACTCTGCAAAGCACAAAGAATGATACTGAACTGGGGCCAAAACTTTAACTTCTATTCTTCCTTTATTAACTATCTTAGCAGGATTATCATAGGCTTTACATCAATAATGGCTTCTTAATAGAAAGTTGAATGTATGTATATATGTATATATATATATATATATTTATTTATTTATTGTGGTACTGGTACCAGGGGCATTTATTATTTATTTATTTATTTATTTATTTATTTATTTATTTATTTATTTATTTATTGTGGTACTGGTACCAGGGGCATTCCACCTCCAAGCTATACCTCTAGCCCTATTGTCATTCTTTATTTTGAAACAGGGTCTCACTAAGTAGCTGAGGTTGTCCTCAAACCTGCGATCCTCCTGTCTCACTTAGTTTTAGTACTGCAGATTGAACCCAGGGGCATTCTACCTCCAAGCTATATCCTCAGCCTTATTTTATTCTTTTTTTTTTTTTTTAACTGGATCTCACCAAGTTGCTGAGGCTGGCCTTGAACCTGAGATTCTTGTGTCTCTACTTCCTAAGTACCGGGATTACAGGAGGATTTTTGTTTACTTTTGAAAACTTAACCAATTGTACTAATTGTTATGGTTTGAGTATAAAATGTTCACCAGAAAAGCTCATGCTTTGGCGATGCAGAAAGATTCTAAGGTGAAATGATTCAGTTGGGGCTCCAACCTCATCGGTGGGTAAATCTATCGATGGATTAAAGTTTTGGTCTCCTGGGTAGTCACTGTATGTGAGTGGAACCTGGCTGCAGGAGAGGGGTTGGCGTTGGGGGCTACCTCTGTCCCTTCTTTTCACTTCTGCTCCCCGGCTGGCCTAAGCGGCTCTCCTTCACCACATGCGGCCACTGTAATGTGTCTGTGTTGGAGCTGGCCAGCTGTCCACCAAACTTGTGAAGCCAGGAGCAAAAGAGACTTTTCCATCTCTAAACTGTTCCCGTCAAGGTACGTTGATCACAGCAAAAAAAAAAAAAATAAATGAATATCTAATAAATACACTCATAATCTCAATGACATAAAAAATATTGCCAGTTTCAACACCTAATATATATTTGGCTGCCAATATATAGAACTGGTATCAGAGTTTACACTTCACATCCAATTATGTATGTAAAAATTTGAAAGAATTATGAAATGGTTAATACCGCAAAATATACCTCAGTGGTCATGTGCGCCTGTTTTGAATGACACCGATTTTTGAGCCACTACAAGAATCTTAATTTGGAATATGGAGAGAAGCAAGAAAATGGATATTCAGCATCACTGAGAAAGATATGTTTTAATGTTGGAAAAAAAAAACTATTTTGCATATGCTATTTGACAAGTTAAATAATTTATATTTGTTTTTAAGTTACTTTTGTTTCACTGGTCTAATATTCTCTAACCTCCAAAGTAGTGTCCTCATAACTGGCAAAACTGGAAACTCTTCATAATATTCAGACACAGCTGCCTTTGCCATAAGGTCAAAGGTCACGGGATTGTAGTGTTTCCATGGGGCTTGTTACAGTGCATTTCACCTGGCCTAAGGGTGGTACTGAAACAAACAGGGAGTAAGGTCCTGGAAATCTAGACATTAGGGCTCTATGGTCCCCGCCGGAACAACCAACATCAGCACTGACTAGTTAAGATTGTGTTCTACTCAGCAATAAAGAAGAACAAAATTGTGTCATTTGCGGGAAAATGGATGGACCTGGAGAACATTATAGTAAGTGAGATTAGCCAGTCACGGAAAGTGAAGGGTCATATGTTTTCTTTCATATGTGGAAGCTAGGGAGTAATTGGGATACCAGAGGGGCTTCACATAGTAGAGGAGAAAGTCCAGTGGAGCCAGGGAGGTGGTCTAGCAAATGGGTGTGGGGATATGGGGGATCAATGGACTCATTTCCATGGACATTATGTCCATATGTGAGAACACCAATGCCAATCTCAGTATCATGGGTGGGGGAGGGGATGGGAGGAGGGGCCGGGGGAAAGCTCTGTGCATGTGTTATGTCCCTAACACTCAACTACATTAGGATGTGAGACTGTAGTGTACCCATAAATGTATAAAAATATTTTTTTAAAACAGATTGTGTTCAGCTACAACTCAGCTGGAACTGTGAGAAATGGCAACATAAAAATATAAGGCTTATATCTCAATGCCAATATAAGTCCGAAGAAGATGCACTGAGAGATACCATCAAGAACCACTTCTGTGTGTGTGTGTGTGTGTGTGTGTGTGTGTGTGTGCGCGCGCACGTGTTACTGGGGATTGAACCCAGGGGCATTCTACCTCCGAGCTACATCCCCAGTCCTACTTTTTATTCTCTATTTTGAAACAGGGTCTCATGAAGTTGCAGAGGTCTTCATAAGTAGCTGAGGCTGGCCACGAATCTGCAATCCTCCTGTCTCAGCCTCCCAAGTACTGGGATTACAAGCATGCGCCACCACGCCCAGCTACCACTTCTCTTTTCATCTTTCCACTTGCTAATCCTTTGCAGGTGACCCTCTTCCTCAAGGTTGCAAGATGGCGGCAAACCCCCTGCATCTTGCATTCAAATTCCAGGTAATAAGACTCCATGATGGGAAGAGAGAGCTAGCATGAATCAGATATGCAAAACTACCCCAGACCTTCACCTACACGTCTCTCTTCTTGCTAATCCTGTGCTGCATGCAAGAAAGAATGAGAGGTTTTCAACAGGACACACCGTCACCTTGAAAAAAAATGTGATTCTGTTTATATAAAAAGGAAAGAAATAATGGATAAATTTTCTAGAAAATTAGCATTGTCTGCTTCCCGATTATGTTATAAGAAATAAAAAGCAAAAGGAAGGTCTCCGTCTAATAGCTTTTTCTGTACTAAATAACAGAATGAAATAGCATGGGTATGCTGCAATATTTTGGGAAAGCACTTTTATTTCTTATAATATTCTCTCTTGCATGTAGCACAGGGTTAGAAAGAGAGATGCATAGGTGGTGTGAGGTCGTTTTGTGTATTTCTCAGATTCATGCTAGCCCTCGCTCACCACCATGTAGTCTTATTACCTGTGAGCAGATGTAGAAATAAAAATATATGCCTATTATCACCCAAAATTCTATCATACATTGGAAATCCAGAGAAATGCATGAGCGAAGAGGAAATCCTACATTATTAAGTAGGCGAGGATAATATTTCTGAAGCATTTAATTACTTAAACAGTTAGTCTTACTTGAGAAAGTATAAAAACAGCCTCCACCTAAGGACATAATAGTCCAATGAATAAAAACAAAGTAAATGCCAGGGAGTTTTTAAAACATTATTATCTATTTGCGCATATGTATCTTCCTAAAAACAAATAGCTCTATGTTTTCAATAACATAAACAGCATATAACTAGTATCACTAATATTACTAATATTTTATATTAAATGAAAACCAGGGATAAAGAGGGTACAAAGAAAAATTAAAGCTCATCAACAGTTCTATCACTCAACAGCCATCACAGAATCAGACAGCAGAGGCAATTTTTCAAAAGTCATCAGTTGGTTTTCAGAAACAAAGCTTGAAAATAACAATAAAAAACAAACACATCATATAACCCAGATTTATCTTTTTAATTAAAACCAAGAAATATTTTTTAAAACTCTTTCTTCCTCAAATAAAGAAACATTTATTGTATCATCAGTCTACCTCTCTCATTGGACCTTTAAGAAGTTCTTTAACAGTGGCAAACTTCTCAGATTATCATTCATATTGTTCTGGGAGAGAAGAAGCCAGCATTTGATAGTAATGCAACCGTTTTTTTTTGTTTTTGTTTTTTGTTTTTTTTGTTTTTTTTTGGTTTTTTTGCAGTACTGGGGATTGAACTCAGGGGCATTCTACCTCCGAGCTATACCCCCAGCCCTATTTTTTATTCTTTATTTTGAAACCGAGTCTCACTAAGTTGCGGAGTGCCTCACTAGGTAGCTGAGGCTGGCCACGAACCCGGATCCTCCGGTCTCAGCCTCCCGAATGCTGGGATTACAAGGGTGCGCCACCACACCCGGCTGCGACCTTTCTTTCTTACTTGGTGAATGTCACTCATATCACTGCCTGTCATGACTGTCATCCTTAGGTTTAACTTTATCAATGTCATTTGCATATCAATCATTTGGCTCCACTTTTAACATTCCAGCAAATTCTTAGCATTCATGCACATATACGGGTGTGACTGATGTGCATATTTGAATCTTTTTTTTTTTGATCAGCTGCTTATAGTATTATTTAATTTCATTTATTTCTAAAAATACTTGCTTTTTTTACTGAACCACACCCTAAGTCCCCAGAACAGTGGTCTCTGATTTCTCCTGTGTACTTCACCAATGTAGCAGTTCATTAATTAATTAATTAAAAGTTTTTAAAAACTTTTTATTTCTTTGGTACTAGAGATTGAACCCAGAGGCATTCTGTCTCCAAGCTACACCCCCAGCCCTGTTTTATTTTTGTTTTGAAACATGGTCTTACTACTACTTGTTGAAGATATCCTGGGACCTGCAATCTTCCTGTCTCAGGCTCCAAAGTCCTGTGATTATAGGCATGTGCCACCATGCCCAGCTCATTGATAAAAAAACAAAAACAAACAAACTTGTAGTGATCATAATCTATGAAATAAAATTCAAGAGATGAAGTTTGAAAAGCTTTTGAGTTATGGGACTCTGATATGCTGTGAACTTTAGGATAATTCATTTCAAATTGCTAAGAGTGTAATATATGTGTAAGAATCAAGTACACCTCAGTTCATACCGCTGCTTTCTACTTTATTCATTTCCTAGTTTGTAAGCCTCAGTTTTATTATGGTAAAATGTGTTAACTTTTTTATAAGATTTTGGTAAAACCAAATGTGTTTCTATGCATATGGTAATCATTAAAGTGACAATAAAACATGCAAAATGAGTGCTATATTTATCCCTACTATTGAAAAATGACTGAAAAATGGTCATTTTCCAAAACATACTTTTTTGGGGGGAACATTTAAATAGAAAGCTCATCTATCTTGGTAGTTTGTAGTTTCTTCCTCATCTGAAAACCCAGCTGAGTGGATCCTCAAACAAATAAAAGCTGCCCTGAAAAATAAAATTCCGAATATTTGTGCATCATTTTGCTAGACTGCCATAACACAATCAAAACACTGGGTCATCTTAAAGAACAGAAATTGTGTCTTTGTCTGACCTGGAGGCTGGAGGTGCAAGCCGCAGGTACCAGCAGGGCTGTGCTCCTAGGAAGCCGACGGATGGCTGTCCTCCTGTTCTTTCTTCCCCTGGTCCTCCCTGTGTGCAGGAGCATCCCTGGCGGCTCTTGCTTGCAGGAGAACATCAGCTATGGTGGATTAGGGCTCCACATTTTAACTTAAACCCGTCTTTCTAGATCTTTCCCCCAAATGTGGTTACATTCTGGGATATTGGGAAAGTGGGACTTCCACTTGAACATTTGATTGGGAGAAATACAGTTTAGCACCTATAACAATTCATCCACGTAATTTTCCAATTTAAATTTCATGGAAGTCATTTCATTTTACCTGGGAAAATGTATGACCTGCACCAATATTAATTACCATAATGGCATTGCAGCAGCTTACTTCGTGCTGGGCTCAGCTCAGTGCATCACAGGCACCTTTTCCATTAGTCTTCGCTCATCCTTGGTATCACCTTGGTCAGGCTTGGGCAAGAGAGAGAACTAGGCTCACGAATCCACCATTTAATATCTGTGTACCCTGGGATAAAACATTTAGCTTGAAGCTAGAGAGGTCAAATATTTGTCCCAGTGTAAACAGATGTTACAGTGTATACAGATGGCAGACTTGTGTGTGCATCCCAGCCTGCTTAAGGGCCCTCTCCACTGAGACCCTCAGCTATCCAGTACTGACACTTGTTGCTGCTTAAGCTTTCTTCTTCATCAGCTGCACCCGGCTTAAAGTCAATCTGCTGATTGGCAAAATCATCTCATTTAGATTCTAAATCCTTTATCCTTTATCACCCAAAGTTGAACCATCAGATAAAACTTCTTAGAAGTGATTTTGTGGAAGTAAAATCATTTCTGCACCAGTACTAGAGACTGTACCCAGAGACTTTTGCATGCTTGGCAAATGTTCTACCACTGGGCTACACCCCAGCCTTGTAAAATATCATTACATAAGAAAATATTCCGAGCCAGGCATGGTGGCGCACGCTTGTAATCCCAGCATTTGGGAGGCTGAGACCGGAGGATCCGGGTTGGAGGCCAGCTTCAACTACCTAGTAAGGCACTCCTCAACTTAGTGAGACCCTATTTCAAAATAAAGAATAAAAAATAGGGCTGTGGGTATAGCTCAGAGGTAGAATGCCCCTGAGTTCAACCCCCAGTACTGCAAAAAAAAAAAAAAAATTATATATATATATATATATATATATATATTCCTATACTATTAAAATATTTAACATTCCATAACATAAAAATATTTTACATTATTTCACTTGATCCTCAGAAAATTCCCTCAATTATATCTTATATTTCTCCAATCTTGACCAAAAAAAAACTAAAACCAAAAATCTTGGAATCAGAGATATATGTGACTGTCACAGCTTCACATCTTACCAGAACTGGACACGCTTTTTCATCCCAATCTGCACATCTTCTGTGAAGAACACTCTAGTGATGGATTCTCCTTTACAGATTGGGATGCATCAATGCTTGAGGAGAAGGACGTTCAGAAAACAAGAAGACTGATGTGGATGAGGAATCACTGTTCTTGAAGCAGAACCAGGTATTAATCCAGTGCTATGTGACAAACAGAAGGAGGAATGCAGCTGACAGCTACGTTTCATCAACTTGAGTGGAATTTGGAAGAATGGGACTTCAAAGACATTTATCCCCAGGAAAGAAAGCAGCATACCAAGTCCTCTTGTACATGAGCAGCATTGATTAGCATGTTCAAGTCCTGGCCACGTGTTTTCTGGCTGGGCTCCTCCTTGGTCTTCATTTACTTGATCACATGGGTCAGACCTGAAGTGGAGCCAAGTGCTTGCCACTCACGGAAAAACGTGCCACGCTGACTGCACTGGCCACGTGCCTGCCGGATAAATGTCAGGGATGTGGTGAGCAATGTCAGAGAAGGGAATATCACTGTTTAAAAAGATAGTTTCTCCAGGTGTGGTGGCGCACTCTTGTCATCCAGGTACTTGGGAGACTGAGACAGGAAGATCTGGGTTCGAGGCCAGCCTCAGCTACTTAGTGAGGCCCTCTACAACTTAGTGAGACCCTGTTTCAAAATAAAGAATACCCAGTACCACCAAAAAAAAAATAATAATAATAATAATAATAATAATAATAATAAGATAGTTTCCAAGCTAGAGAGAAAAAAAGCAAGAAAAAGTTTTCGTGAAAATTAGGAGACAGACTAGTAAAACCATGGAAGGAAATCAGGAGAGGAAAAAGAGGAGAGAAAGAGGTTTAAGGAAGGAAACAGACCAAATAATTTCATGTTGCTATGAATCCACTGCTATGTAAAATTATAATGCACCAAAAAATTATTAAAATAAAAATAAAATGGTATTTTATGAACCAAGTATGTATTCTTGAGCTTGTACCTTGAACACCAGAATATGATATAAAATAGCCAGGAAGAATAAAATGTATTCTCATGAAAACAGCCTTACTACTCTATATGATCTAATTCCTACATCATCAATGTGTTAGTAAAATTGTCCAGATACCCATACTTAAAAAAGAAATTTAAGCTGGGTGTAGTAGCAAATGCTTGTAATCCCAGCTTGAGAGACTGAGACAGGAGGACTGCAGGTTCGAGGCGAGCCTCAGCTACTTAGTGAGGATCTCTGCAATTCAGTGAGACCCTGTTTCAAAATAAAGAATAAAAAAGAGGGCTGGGTATGTGGCTTGGGGGTAGAATATCCCTGGGTTCAATCTCCAGTACTGCGAAGAAAGAAAGAAAGAGAGAGAGAGAGAGAGAGAGAGAGAGAGAGAGAGAGAGAGAGAGAGAAAGAGAAAGAAAAGAAGGGAGGGAGGAGGGAGGGAGGGAGGGAGGGAGGAAGGAAAGAAAGAAAGAAAGAAAGAAAGAAAGAAAGAAAGGAAGGAAGGAAGGAAGGAAGGAAGGAAGGAAGGAAGGAAGAAAGAAAGAAAGAAAGAAAGAAAGAAAGAAAGAAAGAAAGAAAGAAAGAAAGAAAGAAAGAGAAAGAAAGCAAGCCAGCCAGCCAGGCATGGTGGCACACGCTTATAATCCCAGTACTTGGGAGGCTGAGACCGGACAATCCAGATTCTTGACCAGCCTCAGCTACTTAGTGAGACCCTCTGCAACTTAGTGAGACCCTGTTTCAAAATAAAGAATAAAATATAGGACCGGGGGTGTAGCTCAGTGGTAGAATGCCCCTGGGTTCAATCCCTAGTACCGCAGAAAGAAAGAGAGAGAGAGAGAGAGAGAGAGAGAGAGAGAGAGGGAGGGAGGGAGGGAGGAAGGAAGGAAGGAAGGAAGGAAGGAAGGAAGGAAGGAAGGAAGGAAGGAAGGAAGGAAGGGGGGAGGGAGGGAAGGAGGGAAATAAGGAAGGAAGGAAGGGAGAGAAAGAAAGAAAGAAGGAAGGAAGGAAAGAAAGAAATTTATTACATAAAAATCGATATTGGCATATGAAATGATTTGCCTTTCTAAGAATTTGATTTTAGGCAGCTGGTAAAGATGGACAACTGGTAAAATGGTTTTGATACACAGAGAAGACAGAATTCTGCCCTAGGGATGGCAAAGTAATTTATTACTCTAATATTAAATAATCATATGTTCTGAATAAAATATTGAACAGCATGTATTTGGAGGCCCAGAAGGAAAAAAATGGATAGACACCGGAGAAGATTAATCTTTTGAAGCATGAAACACAGGATAAAATTCACGTTTGTGTGGTTTTCCCCTGAGGACACAGCACACCTTGCTCAAGGATTAGGATTCAAGCGCCACTCAGAAGGCTCACGTGTGTGTCTGATGATTCAAAGACCGGAGTTGGAGAGGGTGAGCATGGTTGGAAATGGAGTGGAAAAATTCAAAATCCCCAAAGCTGCATAAAATTCCCTTCATTTCACAGGTTGACACGTGACTGTACAGTCAAGTGATAAGACTCTAATCAGCTTATGAGAGAAAGGAACTTTGAAAGAAATAGAGATCCTAAAAGCTTCTAAGGAAACAGCATTGGAACCCGAGGCTACAAAGCAAGGTTTCCACTAGAACCTGACAAGAACCATGCCTTTGGAATGAGGATCGCACTCCAGGATTAAGGGAGGCACCAACACAGATGCACACTAATACAGCTCAAACTTAAGCCTCCACAGTATCATGGCGATCAACGGAAATTCAATGCCTTACCAAAACCAAGCAACATTCTTTCAAAGATGCTAATGAATCCCAAGTCACCATGACACATCAGTCAAATGTTCGAGTTTTGTCACAATCAAGAGATGTGAGAAGTAGCAAGAACAAGTGGCTCAAACTTAGGAGAAAATATAATCAGAAAATGAATTCTCAGATATCCCATATTATGTGATTAATAGGAATGGACTTGAGATATGCTAAAATTTTAAAAAGGGATCATATGAAACATCTATAACCGTGTGAAACACCTATGTAATGTCTAAATAAAAAGCCTTTGGATGATATAATCACAAATTAGAGGAAAGAATGAGTGAATCTAAAAACTAAAATATGGGGAAAAAAAATAAAAAGTAACCACTGGTCTAATAGAAATATAACTGAAGTTCTGAAGAAGAAAGTGGTGTCAATAGGGCAGAAAATATTTATAGTACATTGTCTAAAAAAAAAAACAAAACACAAATACAGATTCAGGAAACTAGGTAATACCCAAGCAGAATGAATACATAGAAAACTATACCATAGTCAATCTGTGAAAAACCAAAAGTAAAGAAAAAATATTTTAAAATTTATAAAATATACACTGCAAATGAGGGAGAATAATAAGAATGGCAATAGTTGTTGTCTCAAAATATTTAAAGTACTGAAAGAAAAACAACTTGTCAATATGTAACCCTATGCTCATCAGGAATAATCCTTAAACTTAGAAGGGAAAACAAGACACTTTTAGATATATGAAAGCCAGTAATTCTTCACCAGAAGGCATGGCCAACCTACAAAAAGAGTTTAGAGGAATTTCTTCAAGCAAAAGGTAAATGGTAGCAGGTGGAAGTTACAATCTATTGGAAAAAGTTAAGAGCAATATAAAGGGTCAACCTGTGGGCAAATAAGCAACATTATCTTTCTTTCTTTTATTGAATTTTCAAAAAACAATTTAAAGCCGGGCGTGGTGGCGCACGCTTGTAATCCCAGCATTCGGGAGGCTGAGACCGGAGGATCCAGGTTCGCGGCCAGCCTCAGCTACCTAGTGAGGCACTCTGCAACTTAGTGAGACTCGGTTTCAAATTAAAGAATAAAAAATAGGGCTGGGGGTATAGCTCGGAGGTAGAATGCCTCTGAGTTCAATCCCCAGTACCGCAAAAAAAAAAAAAAAAAAAAAAAAAACAATTTAAAAATAGAAAGCAAAAGGATCCATTAATTCCTTAAACAAAAACAATAAATATCATGGAGTTTACAACATCTGTAGAAGTAACATATAGATGAAAATAGTGTAAAAGATGTTCTTTATGTCTTTTATTAAGTACCGGCAGATTGTGATTCCTTAAAAGGGATCATTATAATCCCTAGGGAAAACTCCAGTTGGAGGCGCTATACACAAGAGATGAACCTTACATAGAAAAACACAGACCTGTTGAAAGTGAAAGAAGAAAAAAGGGATACCACCTAATGCTAAGTAGAAAAATGCTGCTGCTCTTGCCCTGTGAACATCGGATGAAGAAGATTTCAAGACCAGAAGTACTACCAAGACAAAGGGACACATTTTGTAATGTTCAAAGGGTCGAGTCACCAAGTACATATAATAATCCTAAATGTGTATGCAGAGCTTAAAACACATGAAAAAAATCAACAGAATTCAAGGAGGGAGTAAACAAATCCCAGATTCTAATTGGAGACTGTATCACCTCTTTGTCAACAATAGAAAAGTCAAAGATTTGGATGACACTATTAATTTTACTTAATTGACACTTGTAAAACACTATACTAAAAAATGCTGAATCTACATTAATTTTAAATTTCTTCTGCCATGTTCACCAAGATAGAGACAGACTATATGCTGAGCTAAAAGAAGAACAGTTACTGATGTGCTTTTTAGCCATGATCGTTAGCAGAAATGCTAGCAGATTTTCCTTATAAGTTTCTGGACTTCTAAATATACACTATTTGCTGAACTTTCTTTACAGTTTTTTGGACTTCTCTATAAATAGGTACTTATATAACAATTTTCAAATACAAAATAAATACTCCTATTATTCCCACCAAAGAACCTAGAATTTTTATTTCTTTTTTTTTTTCCTGCCCTATTTAGGACAGTAGATAAAATATAATACTCATACTCATGGGGTTTATGAGCCAGTGGCTGGCAGGGAAGGATATTTAGTTTTGGTAATGATGCTACCAGTACTGTGTGATAGAACAAGGCAAGTTCTAAGAAATGGAGAAGGTGAGACGTGGGCATCATAATAAAAAGTAATTGCACCTTAAAAAGAAATAGGCAAGTTACATAACCTACAATTCATATATATTATATAATAATATATAATAATTAATATATATAATAATATTATATATATATATATATATATATATTCATCATGGACTGAGCCTGGCAAATTCCATTTAAAGAACTTTCTGTCCCAAATTTTTTATATGAAAACCAAACTAATAGTCTTCAAAGAAATATATAAAGAATGCAGAGCTGAGTATCAAATTCTTAGAAAATTCATTAAAAACTTCTAGTATGAATTAGGCCATTCCAGTCACTTTCTGATGCTATTCATTTTTCCACAATAGTTGTTTTTTTTTTTTTTTTTAATGTCTTCACCATGTGTTGAGAACACTTAATGTTGCCAGGGAGCAAGCAAATAAAAAGGAATCGATTACCTTTATAAAATTTCTCATAAAATTTCTCTGACTTTGTCCACAACATAAAATAAAAGCATAAACCTGAGGAAATTAAGCCAGCTAAGTCACATGGGAAAAAAAAAAGAGAGAGAGAAACTGGCAGTTCAGTAGATTTAAAGACTCAAAGGAGAAAGGCTATACAGAGAGTGAATATAGTATAATATGCCTCATGAGACCGATGATTCTTATGGCTGTTCAACCAGAAATTTAAAAAAGAAAAAAAAAAAAAGTCAATCAAGAACAGAAAAGTTCAAGCTAGGCGTGGTGGCGCACACTTGTAATCCCAGCATTTGGGAAGTTGAGACCAGAGGATCCGGGTTCGAGGCCAGCTTCAGCTACCTAGTGAGGCCCTCCACAACTTAGTGAGATCCTGTTTCAAAATAAAGAATAAAAAAAATAGGACTGGGGGTGTAGCTCAGAGGTAGAATGTCCCTGAGTTCAATCCCCAGTACCACAAAAAAAAAAAAAAAAAAAAAAACCAGAAAAGTTCAATGTCATAAACAGAACGGATGGAAAGATGATTTTAAATCACTTAATGAAGAATAATATCAGCAAAATAGCATAGCACAGAGTCCCTCTTTTACCACTCATAACAATGAGAATTTGGTTAAAAAAAAAAGGGGGGGGGACTACATTTCTGGAGGCTCTGTGGTCAGATATATAGTGAGGAGCTTAGTGGTACCTGAGCCAGGGGCACTACTACGGGAGAGAGAGACAGCCCACACCTAAAGGATAAACCCGCGGACAGAGCCCTGACTCCAAACCCAGAAGCACCCTTGCACCTCTGTGGCCTCAGCTCCAGCCCCACCTGACCTTGGTCCTGCCAATAGAACCACCACCAAGGGACTTGGAAGGAGTTGCACCCACGCATGACTGTGGTGACAAACCCCTAAAACTTGGTCCTGGCTGTCAATCTTGAAGTAGCCCTGTAGTTCTTCTCTGGTCTCTCAGTTGTGGGATGAAATATGCTTTATTGGCTCAGGGTCCTGCTGGGGAAAACACATGTCCATGCTCCAGAGACAGGCCCACCAAAAAGACCCCTTAACTCAGCCTCATCCCCTCTCAGCTACATTCTGAGAGCCGTTTGCCTGTCTTACACTGGGAGACACACAGACAACTGTGTCCCACAGGTAGCTTCACCAACCGTCAAGTGACTCTGCAATCCAGTTCCATCCTCTCTCAGATGCACTATGGGGACAGTCCTGCCCCTCAGTAGCCAAGCTAAAAAAGTGCCCATGTGTGCCCCTGGGAACAAGCATTTGGACCTCAGTCTTGCCTCTGTGCCCTGAAGCAGCCCTTGATCCAGTGGCAGCTCTATTCAACTGCAGCCCAGGGCCAATCCAGGGACCAATAGAGTGTCAGAGCAGAGCCCTACAGGGAGCTAGAGACAGCCACTCCCACACATGTACTAGGTAACAGACCCACCAGACCCCACTGTGGACCCAAGAGCCACCATGTGACAGGCTCTGACCACACCTGGCTGTAATCCTGGAGATTGTCCCACTAGTATGGAGAATCAATAGCAGGAATTCTTTACCTGGTGAAACCAGTATGTGAAGACTGCAAAAGTTCTTTGCTCTTTCAAATGCCTGGGACTAATTAAAGGTGCCTCCCAAAATGAATAATTTGGAAAAAATGACCTAGCCAAAGGATATCTGCTTTGTGTAACCAACTTTACACAAATGGAGACTGTTTCAGTCAGCTTTCCATTACTATAACAAATATCTGAGATAATCAACTTATTGAGAGAAAAGGTTTGTTTTTGGCTTGCAGTTTTAATCTGCAGTCCGTGATCAGTTAGCCCCATTGCTTTTGGCTTATGATGACATATCACAGCAGAAATACACGGTGGAGTAAAATTGCTCACCTCCTGACCAGAAAGTAGAAATAAAAGGAAGAAGAAGACGATGAAGTCCCCTGTCTCCTTCAAGGGCATGTTCCCAATGACCTGAAGACTTCCCACTCAGTCCTACCTTTAAAGTCTACCACTATACTCAGAGTTTCAAAAGACAAAGAGTCTTGAAAGCTGCAAATAAAGGAAACTTGTCAGATAGAAGGGAATTTCCATGTAGATGGTAAGCAAAAGCTAGCTGGGCTACCTGTACTGATATTAGACAAAACGGACTTTCAAGCAAAAGCCGTTGCAAGAAACAAAGGAAATATGTAAGGATAATAAGGTCAATTTGACAGAAGGACAAAGCAGTTGTAAACGCCTATACACCCAACATGAGTGTACTTGAATGGAGAAAGCAAATATTAATAGATCTGAAGGGAGAGACGAACTGCAAAACAATAATAATTGGGTAATACGACATCCAACTTTCAAAAACAGACAAATCATCCAGACAGAAAATCAATAAGGCAATATGAGATGTGAGCTACCCTTTAGACAAAATGGACCTAACAGACACCTACAGAACTTTCCACTCAACAGCAGCGGAATATATATCCTCCCCAAGCACATGCAGAATATTTTCCAGAATAGGCCATATGTCACGTCACAAAACAAGTCTTAACAATTCGACAAGATTGAAATCAAGCCGGGCGTGGTGGCGCACGCTTGTAATCCCAGCATTCGGGAGGCTGAGACCGGAGGATCCGGGTTCGCGGCCAGCCTCAGCTACCTAGTGAGGCACTCCGCAACTTAGTGAGACTCGGTTTCAAAATAAAGAATAAAAAATAGGGCTGGGGGTATAGCTAGGAGGTAGAACGCCCCTGAGTTCAATCCCTGGTACCGC
>PVLC010016011.1:0-36243 GCA_004027655.1 Graphiurus murinus
CGGTACTGGGGATTGAACTCAGGGGCATTCTACCTCCGAGCTATACCCCCAGCCCTATTTTTTATTCTTTATTTTGAAACCGAGTCTCACTAAGTTGCAGAGTGCCTCACTAGGTAGCTGAGGCTGGCCTCGAACCCGGATCCTCCGGTCTCAGCCTCCCGAATGCTGGGATTACAAGCGTGCGCCACCACGCCCGGCGTCAGTTAACATTTTTTATTAGTTACTTAGTCTTTATAAATTCTGTGTAATCCTTCTTGATATTATCTCTGTATTAATATAAATGACAGTTCATGCAAAGCTTTTACTATTTGTTGATCTTTTTATTTTACTGTTATCTCTTACAGTAGTGGAATGTTTCATGGCAAAACACTTACTGTGAAAACCAAGTACTAGTGATTATAATGCTCAATTTAATGTATGTGATTTTTACTTGCTAGTTCAGAGCTCTGATTTCACAATTTTCCAGTGACTTGAGAACTTAAGATGATTTCACTGCTATCATACTGTATTCACTTCTTTCATTAAAATACCTCTGTTTATTTCATTCTTTCACAGCATGTTTGGGACAATAATAACCCTTTCCAAATTGTCTTGGTCAAGGGAAATAAACTTAACACAGAAGAAACCGTAAAAGTGAGTACTTGCCAAGATTTGAATTTGCCATGTGTTCTGATACTTGAGTAACTCATGCTTATGCTCAGTGTGGTCGCATTGGAGATGAAATTTTATCCATATCAATCAATATGTAAAGTAGACTATGGCAATTTTTAGTAAGACTCATGAGAAAGATTGACATTGTTTTTCCACTGTATCATGTAAAAGAACTGTGTTTATATCAGGAATTCAGCAGTGAAATGTAGACCCAAACTGTAACTCTGATGTCTCATGCAGACTTGCTTTCCTCTCAGCCTTGCCCAGAGCTGCACTCAGCCCCCCTCTCAACTTTTTTTTTTCTCTTTCTTTTTCTTTTCTTTAAACTTGCTGAGGAAAGAGAAAATACAAAAGTGTTTCCTGGAAGAAAATGGATGACTACATTATAGACCACAAGTTGTTAACCCGTGGGGATTTATTGCACAACCCCATACAATTAAATGAAGACCTAGTAAGGCATTTTATTTTAAAGGACAAAGCATGTGTTTTCCCTCTTTTACTGGGCAGGAAATTAAGAGAATAGTTTTGTGATCCATGAAAGAGATTGAGTTACTTTGAAATGTTTATTGGCATGAGGATGTATTCAGGGGCACCTTGACAAAAAATAATCAGCTTTTTTTTGTTTTTTGTTTTTTTTTTTAAATGTGGAAATTAAACATCCTTTGAGAGAGTGGAAAGGTAGTTACTAGGAGTGAGGGAATAGAGAGATATATATAGGTCAAAGGGTACATGACAGTTACTTTGGATGAATGATTCTAGAGATCACAAGGACTATGGTTAATATTGAACTGTATACTAGAAATTTGTTAAGAGTAGTTTTGAGATACTATTACCAAAAAATTTTTTTTGGCTAATTATTTGTGATGATGCATATGTAAATTTACTTGACTATTATAATCATTTTACAATGTATATGTGTACTAAAACATGTTGTGGCCGGGCGCAGTGATGCATGCTTGTAATCCTAGTACTTGGGAAGCTCAAGACAGGAGGATCGAAGGTTTCAGGCCAGCCTCAGCAACGTAGTGAGACCCTATTCCAAAATAAAAAGGAATGGAGGAGTGGCTCTGTGGTAGAATGGCCCAGGATTTAGTCCCCAGTTTCCTGTTCCCCCTCCCCCCACAAAAGTTGTATGCCTGAAGTATATACAGTTAGTTAAATAATATTCTCTGAGAGCCCGGTGTGGTGGCCCATGTTTATAATCCCAGTACTTGGGAGGCTAAAATAGGAGGATCACAGGTTCATGGCCAGCCTTACCTACTTAGTGAAGCAAAGCCCTCCCCAACTTAGTAAGGCCCTGTTTCAAAATACAAAATAAAATAGGGCTGGCGTTGTAGCTTGGAGATAGAAAACCTCTGGGTTCAACCTCTATCACCAAAAACAAAACAAAACAAAACAAAAAACTATCATTAAAATAAGAGCTTTGGTTTTACATTCTCAGCTAGATTTTTAATGAATATGTTTATGGCCAGTTTGCATCTGTTTTCTGTTTTAGTGGTAGTTTAATTTAATTTTCCTCATTAATTTTTTGATTGGAAAAGTATGATTGTTACAATAAGTAAAAAAGTACAAAAATTATTAAGAAAAAAGGTACTGATATCTCCTTCCCATCATAAAGGATTCAAACTCAACAAACCTTTTTAAGTGTCCTCCATATTTACACAAATATATAAAACACATGACAAGACGGGCATGGTGGTGCACACTTGTAATCCCAGGACTTGGGAAGCTGAGACAGGAGGATCACAGGTTCAAGGATAGCCTCAGCTACTTAGTGAGGCCCTCCAAATTAAGTGAGACCCTGTTTCAAAATAAAGAATAAAAAATAGGGCTGGGGGTGTAGCTCAGAGTAGAATGCCCCTGGGTTTAATCCCCAGCACCTCAAGGAGGAAAAAAAAAAAAAAAAAAAAACCACATGGCATGGACATCAAAGAGGTTTCAATTATGTTTGTTTGTTTTATTTATTGATTGGTTTTTTAAAGAACAAAGAGATGACACTTTATAAATTCTGTAATCTGATTGATTCACTTTTTTTTTTTTTTTTTGGTTCTACTGGGAATTGAACCCAGGGGCATTCTACCTCCAAGCTACATCCTCAACCCTATTTTATTTTTTTTATTGGGTCTCACTAAATTGCTAAGGGGCTCTCTTAAGTTGCCGAGGCTGGCCTCAAACCTGTGATCCTCTTGTCTCAGCCTCCCAAGTACTGGAATTTCAGGTGTGTGCCATCACACCCAACTATTTATTCACTTTTTAATGCAGCACAGACAGTCCTGAGATTAGTAAATATTCAGTAGTGTTCCTTGGGGATTTTGTTCTTAATGGTAGAAATCTCATACAGTCTAATCTACCTAAGTCATATGTAGTATAATATATATTTTATATACATATATAGGTTTTTATCTAATGATTTCTGTGCACAGATGTGTAACATACAGAGTAACAAATGGGAATTCCTACTTGTTCTTTCAGTTTGTGGGTTAGCATGACTGCCTTCAAAAGACAATTTTTAAGTTCTTTTTTGGGGGTACTAGGGATTGAACCCAGGATATTCTACCCCTGAGCTATACCCTCAACCCAATTTTATTTTTTATTTTGAAACAGGTTCTCACTAAATTGCTGTGGCTGGTCTCAAATCTGTGATCCTCCTGCCTTGGCCTCCCAAGGACCAGGATTACAGGTGTGCACCACAGCACATGGCTTTTCTTTTCTTTTTTTTTTTTTATTTTAAAATTTTAACAGTGCTGGGGTTGAATCTAGGGCCTTGCACATGCTAGGCAAGCATTCTGTCATCCAGCCCCTGAGATAATTTATCTGTTCTTTAGTTCTTTTGTAATTGATATTTCTCTGTAGCCCTTTATTATTATTCAATTTCTTCCTCAAGAAGACCAAAGAAGTCTTCATTACATAGTTTATTTCTCTCAAGCATTGTGCTTTATTTCTTGGACAGTGGCAAAGCACCTAAAGTTACTGTCCATGGGTTTTGCCAATATCCGTTAGCTGCCAAGCTGGATTCCATTGTGTGTGGTCATCTGTTTATAGAGGAGTGATGGGCTGAATGACATCCTGTTTACTGTATCTCTCCCCTCCCTACCCCACCTAACTCTCTAATTATCTTTCCCCCTCCTCCATGATAGTATGTAATTCAGTTTGAGTAAGTTCAGCGCCATTATTATTATTATTATTATTATTATTATTATTATTATTATTTGCAGTACTGGGGATTGAACCCAGGGGCAGTCTACCTCCGAGCTACACCCCCAGCCCAATTTTTTATTCTTTTTTTTTTTTGCGGTACTGGGGATTGAACTCAGGGGCATTCTACCTCCAAGCTATACCCCCACCCCTATTTTTTATTCTTTATTTTGAAACCGAGTCTCACTAAGTTGCGGAGTGCCTCACTAGGTAGCTGAGGCTGGCCACGAAACCCGGATCCTCTGGTCTCAGCCTCCCGAATGCTGGGATTACAAGCGTGCGCCACCACGCCCGGCTCCGATTTTTTATTCTTTACTTTGAAACAGTGTCTCACTAAGTTGTGGAGGGCTTCAGTAAGTAGCTGAGGCTGGCCGCAAACCTGCGATCCTCTTGTCTCAGCCTCCCAAGTACTGGGATTACAACTGTGTACCACCATGTCCGCCTAGTTCAGTGCAATTATGAAATGACTTCTAGTAGATAACACTTTACAGGTTAGGTGCTCTGGTATGATATTAAAGAGAAGTCTGAAAAAGTGATATATTTACAGCTTTTTCCCCAAACTTCTTTCTTTCCTTAATGCTCTGACTAGGACCTCCAGTACAATGTTAAGTAGAAAGATGGATTATTCAGAGTTCTGCATAGAAACAGAGCCAATAGAAGACAGACGGGTATATACATGGGTATATGGATAAATAGCACATATAAGTGAAAATTTTAAATACATGCAGAGATTTATTATAAGGGATTGGCCGCGTGATTATGGACATGAGCTATGCCACCCCAAGCTCTGCACGGTCGTGGGCAAGCTGGAGACTGAGGAGAGTGCTTTAGTTCTAGTCTGCGTCTGAGAGCCTGAGAAGCAGGAATGCTGATGTGGTTCCTGCCTGAAGGCTGGCAGGTGGAGGCCCTTGAGAGTCCTGTTGCAGGAGAAAGGTCAGGCAGGAGGGAGGCTCACTTCCTTGGGGAGGGTCCACCTTTTGGGCTACTCAGGTGTCCAGCCAGTCCGATGAGGCCAGCCCATGCCATGGAGGTCAGTCTGCTTTACTCAGTTTGCTGATCTAGGTGTTGGTCACATTCCAAAACCCAGGCCACGGTGTGACCAGATAGCTCCACAGAAGCACCTAGGATAATGTTTGACTAAATAAAATTCTGAGCACCTTGTAGTCTAATCAAGTTGACATGCAGAATTAATCATCATAGTAGACATCCTCATTTTGGTTTTGATTTTTTTTGAGGGGGGCGCATACTGAGGATTGAATTCAGGGGTACTCTACCACTGAGCTACATCCCTAACCTTGTTATTTATTTGGCACTGGGGGTATAGCTGTCTCTGAACTACAGCCCCAGGCCTTTTAAAATATTTTTTATTTTGAAATGGGATCTCACTAAGTTGCCGAGGGTCCTGCTAAGTTGCTGAGGATGGCCTTGAACCTACAATCCTCCTGCTGTAGCCTCCGAAGTGCTGGGGTTATAGATGGGGGCCACCACACCTGGAAAGCATTATTCAAGAAAATTCTCCTCCTAACTTGCTAAGAATTTTTATCCTGAAAAAGTGTTACACTTTGTCAATTACTTTTTCTGCAGTTATTGAGATGCTTGTATTTTTTTTTTTAATTTAGGATTTTAAATTTAGGGTGTGTGTGTGTGTGTGTGTGTGTGTACACACATACATACATACATACATACATACATACATATATACATACATACATACATACATACTGGGTATAGAGCCCAGAGGTGTTTTACCTCTGAGCTACATCCCCAGCCCTATTTATTATCGTCGTCATCGTCGTCATTTCTTTTGTGTATGTGTATGGTACTAGGGATTGAACTCAGGGGTGTTCTATCTCTGAGCTACACCCCCAACCTGATTTTAGTTTTTATTTCGAAACATGTTCTTACTAAATATCTGAGACTGGCATTGAACCTGCAGTCCTCCTGTTTCAGCCTCCCACATATTTGGATTACAAGCATGAGCTGCTACTGTACCTGGGTTATTTTTTATTTTGAGATAAGGTCTCACTAAGTTGTAGAGGGCCTCATTAAGGCTGGCTGCGAACCTGTGATCCTCCTGTTTCAGCCTCCCAAGTACTGGGATTACAGGCATGAGCCACTGCACCCTGCTTTGATTTAGGTTCTTTGTCGTCGTTGTTCATTGGTTGGTGCATTGTAATCATACCTGAAGATGCAGTTCAGGGTGATAGATGCACACGTGCACACAGCACTAGTTGAGCTCCCCCAGTTCCTGCCCCGCTCCCTCTCCTTCCTTACCTTTCCATGCTCAGCACAGTGGTTGGCTTTGATGAATTTGTGTGTGTGCATCATTTCCGTTGAGGTGTTTCTCTCTTCTGGTCTTTCTGCCCCCCGCACCACGACCACCTGCAGTTAGGGCCCTCCTTCACTCACTCCGCTAAGTTTCCTCTTCCTTTGTCTCCAGTCCCTCCTGCATAATTTAGTTTTAAAAGTTGAAATAACCTTGCATTTCTGAAAGAAGCCTCATTTCGTAAAGATGTATTAGCTTTTCCATGTATTCTTTAATTCGATTTATTGCTATCTTGTTGTGAATTTTCATGTCTTCTCATGGAAAATATTGATCTGAACTTTTCTTTACATGTACTGTCTTTCTCTGATTTTTGAATCAGGGTACTTTTGATGTTATAAATGAGTTGAGAAGGCTTCCTCTCTATTTTCTGAATAAGCTTATGTAAGATTGGTATTATTTCTTCCTTTATGTTTGATTGAATTGACTCCAAACCATCTGAGCCTTGGATTTTTTTTGTGGGAAGAAGTTTAATTAAAATATTTAATTTCCTAAGTGGATATGTAGGTAGTCAGATTTTTCTGTGTGCGTGTATGCACATGCACGCATGCATGTACGTGAATGTGTGTGTTTTGATAATTTTTGTCTTCCAGATAATTTTTAAAAAGTTATTACATTTATTGGCATCAAGTTTGTAATGGCCGCTTATTTTAGTCTATTGCTACATAACACATAACTGCAAATGTAGCAGCTTAAACAACACTTAGTAGCTTACCAGTTACAAGCATCTAGGTTCTCTGCCTAGGGTCTTTCAAGGTATCTAGGTATTATGTCCAGAGAAATCACTTCTTTCTGAAGCCTCGGGGATGGATCTGCTTCCAAGCTGATGCAAGTTGTTGGCTGAGTTCTGTTTTTCATGGTTGTAGAACTGAGAACACCCATTTCCTTGGGAACTCTTGGACGGGAATTGCACCCTTTAGTAGAAATTGCTCTTAGAAGCTGGGCGTGGTGGCGCATGCTCTTAATCCCAGTACTTGGGAGGCTGAGACAAGAGGATCGCAGGTTCTTAGCCAGCCTCAGCAACTTAGTGAGGCCCTCCGCAAGACCCTGTTTCAAAATAAAGGACAAAAAATAGGGCTGGAGATTTAGCTCAGCGGTAGGATGCTCCGGGTTCAATCCCTGGTACCACCAAAAAAACAAAAAAAGAAAGAAAGAAATTGCTCTTAGATCCTCCCCCGCTTACTCCTCCTACTCCTCTTTTTTTTTTTTTTTTTTTTTTTTTTAACTAAACGATGTTCTATCTCTGAGCTATAGCCCCAGCCCTATCTTTTTTTTTTTTTTCTCTTTTTAATTTTGAAACAGGATCTCACTAAGTTGCTGAGGCCCTTAGTAAGTTGTTAAGGCTGGCCTCACACCTGTGGTCCTCCTGTCTCAGCTTCCCAAGTACTGGCATAAGAGGTATGTACCCCCACGCCTGGTATCAAGCATTGAATCTTTCCATGCTTCAAATCTCTTATCAAGAAGGCACCAATCCTTGAAAGGGTTTGCCAGATAGGTTGGGCTCACTGAGGATCATTTCCCTTCCTTCAAGTCAGCTGTGTAATATAGTGTGACCTAATCCCAGGAGTCCAGCCCATCATATTTATAGACCCAGAGCTTACGCAAGCACATGACTCTGTGTGAGGTCTGAGATGGAAATCCTAGGTGTCCACTGGTGATGCACCACTCTGCCTGCCTGGCCCTTGAATGTCTCTCATCCCTGCCAGAGTGCTTGGAACTTGGCAGCATGTGGCTCCCTTGTCCTCAGTCTTGGGATGTTCATCTTTCTTGTATACACCTTCATATTCAGCAGGAGCTGAACGCAGTGTTGCCCGCAATCTAGACTATGGCATTATTGCATCTGAGAGCACAAGGAGGAACTCTGCAGTTACAGCTCTAGAGGGAAAGGGGTCTTCTGGCTTTGAGAGAGTACGGATTTCACCTTGATTCCCTTCCATTTTTTTTTTTTTCCTTTTCACTTTCTCTTTTGCCCCAATCAAAGCAGTACTGCAGCAGCAGCAACAGTGGTAGCACGGCAACGGGGATAGGCAGGAACCTAAAACTCAAAGTCCAATTTTCCTCTCTAATAGAGGTGTCGTAATGTCAAGAGAATGGAGTGAATCCATATCGGCTCACCAGCCCCTTTCCATTCTTCCAGGGCTCAGCGTAATTTGCAGGAAGTTCCCATGAGAAAAGCCTCAGCTTTCTGGTTGAGTGACAAGTAAAGGGGGAACCCCAAGTTATTAAAAAATACTTGGAAGATTGCACAGTGGGAGAAGCTTGAGAAACCATCCTCTTTACAGTTATTTATGCTTATAATCTTATTTCTGAGATGTACCTTTGAGCATCTGAGTCTTAACAGCCTGCATAGTTGGGAACTGAACTGTGACATAACCACCACCCAAGTCTCAGACTGGCTAGTGTGTGGTGGGACCTGTAGAACGGATGCCAATAGCCCACAAAAGTACTAAAACTACAGCGCATTGGAATTTGCAACTTCAACCTAACCACTGTCCCCTAGAACAAGTATGGACACCCTCAATCTAACCATTGTCCCCTAAAACAAAAGTATGGACTCAAGAGTCCCGTAACTTACTAGACAAAATATCAGGAATATAGTTCAGAATTGCATGGTATATAAAGAATCAGAAAAATCCTGGTTGTGTGGAGAGTGATAATCAACAGGAGTCAGTGCCAAGATGATTCACACGTTGGAATTATCTCACAGAGACATCAAAATCGTTAATAATGTGGAATATTTAGAACCAAAAAACACAATACCTGAAATTTAAAAAACTTACTGCGTGGACTCAGTAGAATGGTGATGAGAAAGGAAAAGTGTCAGTTAACTTAAAGATTAATAAATAAATTTAATACTATATAAACAAAGAGGAAAAAAATTAACAATGGGAAAACTTTGCAGAGCCTCAGGTACCTGTGAAATAGTACCAAAAGGTCTAGCATATCTATACTGTAAATTTCAGAGAGGAGAGAAGAGAAAGAATACAATTCAGAAAAAGTATTAAAAAAAAAATCACATTTCTTTCCATTTTGGCAAAAGATATAAACATACAAATTCAAGAAACCCTAAGTACCCCAGACATGATAAACCCAAAGAAGTACAAGCTAGATATGTTTGGTATCACATGATAATGCTTCATCGCCTAATTATATGGGCTCAGCACTCCCAACCTATTCAAATATATATATGTTGAAGAAACTCTATCTCAATCTTACCTTCTTATTTCAGTGGTTGAAAGACTACAGATTTGTGCAGTGAGTGAATACATTTAATGTAATGGTCTCTGACATCTTTATATGCTTAAAGGTCACACTGCATTCTTCCCACAAGTCAGAACAAATCTACCTCTTTATAGATTGTGACATTATAAGAAATATGTGTTTGGGGTATGGAGCTCCAAGAACCTTTACAATTCCCTGAGTGTGATAGGAGCATCTTTTATTATAATACTTGATATAATCCCTAGTTCCTAACACAAGAGCTTCTAAAGTCCTTGGAATCTGGGTTGTGATAAGAGTATATTTTAAAAAATATACTAATAAGCCGGGCGTGGTGGCGCACGCTTGTAATCCCAGCATTTGGGAGGCTGAGACCGGAGGATCCGGGTTCCCAGCCAGCCTCAGCTACCTAGTGAGGAACTCCGCAACTTAGTGAGACTCGGTTTCAAAATAAAGAATAAAAAAAAAATCGGGCTGGGGGTGTAGCTCGGAGGTAGAATGCCCCTGAGTTCAATCCCCAGTACTGCAAAAAAAAAAAAAAAAAAAAAAAACTAATAAAATTACTGGTGGCTAAAAGCTTCAGGATAGGACTTGGTTACCAGAGATATCAATTGTGTGAATCAGAGGAGTAGAACTTTCAGCCCTACCCCCTGACCTCCAGGCCAAGAAAGAGGCTAGAAATCAACTTCATCCCCAGTGGCCAATGGCTTAATTAGTCATACCTACTTAATAAAACCTTCATAAAACTCCAGTCAGTGGAGTTTAGAGGACTTCAGGGTCTATGAATACATCCATCCAACTGCTGAGAGAGTGGCATACCCCAGCTCCATGGCAACAGGACCCTCTGGTCCTGTCCTATGTACCTTTTTATCTGACTCTTCATTCTGTTCTTTGTAATATCCTTCATAATAAACTGATAATCCTCTTTCCTGGAGTTTTGTGAGTCACTCTGCTATATTATTGAACATGAAGAGGGGGTTGTGGGAACTTTAGTTGAGAAGCAGTTGATCAGAAGTGGAGATAGCACTTGTAGTTGGCAATGAAATAGAGGACAGTCTTGTGGAACATGGGGCCTGTACTGAGTCCAGGTAATTCATGTCCGAGTTGAACTGTAGGGCATCTAGTTAGTGTCCAGAGACTTGGTTGGTGTGGGAAAGAACACACATTTGGAGTCTGAAGTATAAGTAAAGAAGAAACAGTTTTTCCCTTTTATAAGTGATAGAGGATGCAGAGTGATGATATACTTCATGAAAACATGGGAGTTCAGCCTATTCATGCTACGCATCTTTTTTTGTGTCTAATATCTAAAGGCATAAATGTAGTGGATTTTGGCCATATTGTGGAACAAGAAGGAAATTAAGGTGTTGATGTTGTGAAAAAAGTTCCTATCTTGCCCAACACAGAGCATTTTTAATTGGTGAGTATAGGAATGCAGCGTGTGTGTTGGCTGGCACCTCCCTGCCCTGCACAGTGGCAAGCCCTTTGCATGACAAAGCCTACTTCTCTTGCTCTTCTAATGTTCTAGCGCCTCTGAAAAAGGGTCTCTTTGAAATTTACTAAAGTTGGATAATTAAACCTGTGACTGTTTGAAGCATGATGGTACTTTTACAGTTCATAACTTTTCAGAAGACTGAAGGTGAAGGTAACCCAGGAACTGGGACAGTTTCACAAAATTTCATGTGATATAAGAGAATAGGTTTTCTTACTACTTTTTAAAAAATTTATGCTCACGATTGTGTGAGATTTTAAATTCAGAAAACAAAATTTTGACAATTTTATTATAAATGTAGATTTTTCTATTCTTGTTTTTAATCATTTATCAACTTGAATCATTTCAGTGAATTACCAGATTTCTTAAGCAGAAAAAAATCTTAATATCTTCATCTTAAATAAATCACAGTTCGACTACTAAGAAGTAGGTTTTTGTCCCAGCACATTTCTTCAGAATCTGCAAGATCTCTCTCTCTTTCTCACCAAGCCCAAGTTTGGTTGATTCTTTATTGTTATTCTTTCCTAGATGACATCCTTTGCTGTGGCTGTTCACAGCAAGTATAGGACTTTTTTAGCCCATCATACTTGAGGGTTTTGAGCATTATAGCCAGTTTATCCATAGTACTACTTCTTTCCTTGTATCTAAATTTTGTCATAAGTTTGTTATGAGTTATGACTAGCATTTGTTACGAGCTGGGTGTGGTAGCACATGCCTGTAGTCCCAGAGACTCGGGAGGCTGAGGCAGGAGAACTAGGTTTTGACATCAGCCTAAGCAACCCAGTAAGAGACTGTTTCAAAATAAAAAGGGCTGGGGATGTACATTAGTGGTAGACTGCCCCTGGGTTCCTTTCCTAGTACAGTAAAAAACAAACAAAAAACTAGCATTTTTTGGTTTTGTTTTAAAAATATTATTGGCTAATATTTACTCAGTACCTATGTGATATGTACTTGGTTTTATTTCTCAAAGATTGTCGATAAGTGTTAAGCAATTTATTGAAAGTATTATATCTTTATCACCAAAACTCTTTGAAAAATATTCATTTTTAACTCATAATTTTCTAAATGTACTATAATTAAATTCCATATCTGATGGTCACCATACAGAGAGAGCCTTGGGTAGAGTTAGGGTCATTTTACGGCTCTCAGGTTCCTGAGCAGGGGCATGACGTGAGGGATGGCCCTGTTCCTCACCCTTCCCTGCCTTTGGTGCGCTCATGTGCAGTGTCAGGTCCCCGCGGAACAGCCTGCATTTTCAGGAAGGAAAAGACTCCTCAGGCTCCTCTATACCATACCAACACACAGCCCTTGTTCATCCCACGCCACCCCACCACACTTCACTGTTCAGTAATAGTGCTGTGTATCTATTTTGTAAGTACTGGATTTTGGTTTTGATTTTTATATTAGGTATATTATTTGATCTTCTAAATGGCTTGCTTTCCTTATCTAACAATGAAATTTTATTGTTCTAATATTTTGTTAACTTCTCTTTTTTTGAGGGGGGGACTGGGAATTATACCCAGGGGCATTCAACCTCCAAACTCCAAACCCTTTTTATTTTGGAAGAGGGCCTTGCTCAATTGCTGAGGCTGTCTTCGAACCTGCAGTCCTCCTGTCTCAGCCTCCCAGGTACAGGGATTAGAGGCATGTGTCACCACGCCTGCCTCTGTGGCTTCTAAATAGAGTAGATTGACAGACTGGAGGCATCTAGTCATGTCAACACGCTGTCTTCAAGTAACAGGAAATCTGACAGAAAGGGTAGCTTAAGCAGAGCTTTAAAAGAATTTTGTAGTTTTATTAAATGTGAGGCAGGCTCATTATCCCACAGGATGTAAATGGTGATAGACCATCTAATCAGTGAAGGAAGGGGAAAGATATGGTTCTTCTGTAATGGAAGAGTAGCTTTACATTTGAAGTTGGTTAGTCATGGTGCTTTGTCCAGAAACATCTGGCTTGGAGAAGAAGCAGGTAAGTAGGTTTATTCAGAGTATGGACTTGCAGATGAGCGTGGCAGAGGAGAGACAGGTGCTTGAAGAGAGTCTTCGTGACAGTGAGTCCAGACACAGCTGATAGAAGTGGAGGGGTAGGTGTTGATTGTTAAAATAGAGGTCTCATGAGGGCAGGTTGAGTTTCCCTGTGGGGAGAGTTGGAGGAAGTTGGAAGAGAAGATGGTTAGAGTGAGATTTGAGAATTACCCTCCCTTACACACAATCATTTTTCTAACCTGAAGACAAAGTACTGCTGTGTTTTTGTTTGTTTGGTTTTTTTGAACTGGGGATTGAACCCAGGGGTATTCATCTGTGAGATACACAACTAGCCCTAATTTATCATCTTTTTTTAAATTTTGAAACAGGATCTCACTACGTTGTTGAGTATCTTGCTAAAATCTTGAGGCTGGTCTCGAACTTGTGGTCCTCCTGTTTCAGCCTCCCAAGTACTGGGATTACAAAGTTTGTTTCATTTATGTTCCTGCTTTGGAGTGCTAAATGTCATTGACTTTGCCGCTTCTCCAACCAAAGCAATCTGTTGATTTCCAGGACTTTCATTTGTCTCTAGCTGTACCAAACCATTTTTCATTCTTTTTTTTTTTTTCTTTTCTTTTTTTTTGCGGTACTGGGGATTGAACCCAGACGCATTCTACCTCCGAGCTACATCCCAACCCTATTTTTAATTCTTTATTTTGAAACAGGGCCTCACTAAGTTGCAGTTGCAGAGGGCTTCACTAAGTAGCTGAGGCTGGCCATGAACTCCGATCCTCCTGTCTTAGCCTCCCATATACTGGGATTACAAGCCTGCACCACCATGCCCGGTTCCATTTTTCATTCTTAAGGAATGCAGTCCTTATAAAGACAGGTTGAAAAATCTGAACAGTTGTTTTTACTTATTTTTTGGTGGTACTGGAAATTGGAACCAGGGGCATTTTACCTCAACCTACACCCCCAGCCTTTTTATTTTTATTTTGAAACGGTCTTGCTAGGATGATGAGAGTGTCACTACTTGCTGACGCTGTCCTTGAACCCGTGACCCTCCTGTCTCAGCCTCCCAAGCACTGGGATTATAGGCATGAGCCACCAGTGCATACATATTGAGCAGTTTTTTGTTTTTTGTTTTAATAATGCACATAAAATCATTTCTATTTTCATTAAAGTTAGAGAGTTTGGGCATTTTGGTGTTATCTTTTTATAGGGCCTTAAATTTAGAGCATGCATCCGTTTTATGATACTTTCTAGATTTTTAATTTAATAAAAAGGTAATTTACGAGGCTGACAAATCACCAATATTCTTACCAGCCTAGTGTAAACTATTTTGTACATATTATTTCCCATCTCATGGTCACAATGTAAATGTGCTTTTGATAGTATTTTTAATTATTCCATTCTTCATTTAAGATATTGTAAATCTGTTTTCCCTTTATATCAACGTCATGATGGATTGAAATTACAAGACAAAGAGGTTTCCAAATAGATCTTGGTACCATTTTCATTTTAGAAGAAAACAGGCAACTGTGTTAGCTTTCAGAAGGTTTTTTACTGAGTTTGACGTGGGAGAGACTCACACAGGTCTGTAGCCGGCAGAAGAGGGAGATTTTCCCAGTGTAGAGGAGCAGAGGTGTGTGGTTGGTGGTCTGGGGGGTCAGAGCAAGGTGGGACCAGGAGGCATGGAGAGAAGGAATATCCCCTTCCTGAAGTGGAAGGGAATTAGGTGATATGCTCAGATACAAGTCCCTAGTGATGTGAGTGTTTACGAGTGTTTTTAGGAATCCTTTGTAATCCCTGTTACTTTAATCTTTACTCTTTAGTAATCCATGTATGAGTAATCAGTTTTCTTCTTTTACTGTTAACAAATATTTAAAAAAAAAAGCCCTCGAACACAAGAAAGTTCATAGATCTTCCTGAACCTGCCACCCAGCTTCAATAGTTATTCTGATAACTTTTTAATTTTTTAACCTTTTAATGATTTTAAAATATTTAACCCTTTAATCCATCTATGATCATTTTGCTTAAATTAGATAAAACTAATACTATTTATTAACCAAGCTATACTTTCCCTGTTATAAGAACAGATACTACACTTGATCTTAGTCAAAAGGCTGAGAAGTGATTACTTTCCCTGTTATAATGTGTCTGGTGTACTAATCTAGTTTTATTTATGCCAATAGGACATAGTTTTAATTAGTTTATTAGATTTTAACACATAATCATAATGTAAATATTTATATTAGTTTAAAATTTGATGGTACTATTTAAAATTTTATATTACTATTTAATATGTTTTATTATCTGCAGATAAAATCTGGATATTCTTGAGTCTTTATCTTCCTTCCCCAAAATTGGGATAGTAACACTTAACAAGTGAAAAAAGTTTATATTGATTAGCTTTTAAAAATGAAAATCAAGGCCGGATGTGGTGGTGTACATCTGCAATCCCAGTACTTGGGAGGCTTACACAGGAGGACCATAGGTTCAGGGCCAGCCTCAGCAACTTAGACACTGTTTTAAAATAAAGAATAAAAAGGGCTGGGCATATAGCTTATCTGTAGAACACCCCTGGGCTTAATCCTCAGTACCACTAAATAAATAATTAAATAATGAAAAACAAGGGTAAGTCCACATATGTAGTAATAGTCATTTATTCATTATTTATTAACACTGTATGCTTATTCACATCCAAATAAATTGCTACAAAAACTCATTGACTCAATTTCTGTGGTGTAGCATTGTTTTTAGTTCTACTTTTCCCGTTCACTTTTAAATTGGAATTAATTGGGTCATATTTTTTTTAAACAAGTAATACATCTGAGTGTGGTGATATACTCTGATAATCCCAGCTACTCAAGAGGCTGAGGCGGCAGGAGGGTCACAAATTTCAGATCATCGTCAGCAACTTAACAAGTTCCTATTGCAAAATGAAAAATAAAAAGCGCTGGGTATATAGCTCAGTGGTAGAGCACTCCTGGGTTCAATCCCCAGAAAACACACACACACATACAATTTATACAAGTTGACAAAGTAAAATTTTCTGAGACTTTTTTTTTTTTTTTTTTTTTTTTTTTTTTGGTAGAACTGGGCATTCTACCTATGAACTACACATCAGCCCTTTTAATTTTTTTAAATGTTGAAATGGGGTCTCACCAAGTTACCACAGACTGGCCTTGGACCTGCAGTTCTCCTATCTCAGCCTTGCAAGTACTGAGATGATAAGCATGCATCCCTATGCCTGGTTTTTGAAACATTTTGTTTTATGCCCCTTACAACCTGGATATGGGCCTTTAGAACAAAAATAAAGCCAGTGATGTGTAGGATAATCATAGATACTTATGAAATATCTGTAGTTTCTTTCTTTACGCTTGTATAGAAGTAAAAAGAAACATTGGAATCCTCTCGTTTATTCACCCATCCCCCCAGCTATACAAAAGAGTAAGTTAAGCCCCAAATAAATGAAGTCAGTGGGAATAAGCATCTGCTAGTAGTTTTTATTTAATTAATTAATTTATTTATTTTGCGGTACTGGAGATTGAACTTGGGCATTCTACCTCCGAGCTACATCCCAGCCCTATTTTTTAGTCTTTATTTTGAAACAGGGTCTCCCTAAGTTGCGGAGGGCCTCACTAGGTAGCTGAGGCTGGCCGCGAACCCAGATCCTCCGGTCTGAGCCTCCCAAATGCCGGGATTACAAGCGTGCGCCACCATGGCCAGCCTGCTAGTAGTTTTTAAATGTGCTGTCTTGGTTTCCTTAGCCTTGTTTCAACCATTAAGACCCCTGGCATTTTAACCAGGATGCAACTTTTTAGATGGTCTACTTACTAAGTGAAAAACTGTTTAAACTTACCATAATTTAGTGAACCTTATCCTGATTAATTACAATCTCATGGCTCTGTGGACAAATAGGCTTTCCAAAAGTTGGTGTGCTGCTTCTCTCAGTACATATTTCTTCCGTCTCTAGAGTAGAGATATTTCAGTGGTACAGTATTCATGATTTTGTACTTGTTTTCCTCTCCCCCATTACAGGTTCATGTCAGGGCTGGTCTTTTTCATGGTACCGAGCTCCTGTGTAAGACCATCGTAAGCTCAGAAATATCAGGGAAAAATGATCACATTTGGAACGAACCACTGGAATTTGATATTAATACTTGTGACTTGCCAAGAATGGCTCGATTATGTTTTGCTGTTTATGCAGTTTTGGATAAAGTAAA
This sequence comes from Graphiurus murinus, assembly GCA_004027655.1. NCBI lineage: Eukaryota > Metazoa > Chordata > Mammalia > Rodentia > Gliridae > Graphiurus > Graphiurus murinus. Next base: position 17,071 of record PVLC010016011.1, read on the forward strand.
AACGAAGAAATCAACTAAAACTATTAATCCTTCTAAATATCAGACCATCAGGAAAGCTGGAAAAGTGGTAATATCCTAACCTCTGAAAACTGTTTATATAATGGATTAATTTTAGACTCTTAGAAGTAATGAGTAATATAGGTTAAATCACATAATATAAACTTGGTGCCTAAGAACTGATTTCAAGAAGACCCTAAGACTTGATGTTTCTGCCTTATTCATGTGTGAATTTGGCAAATTTATTTTAGCAAATTTTATGATATAAGTGTTCTATAAAAAATGAAATGCTATTTAGAAGATATAGATAAAAAGGAATGAAGATTTTTAAAAGTAACTTTCACAGTCTCTTAATTATAATTCTAGGTGCCAGCTATGTTTGAGAACTCAGAATTTTGTATATTTTTGAAAGATCATAGATTTTACTTCACTTAGCGTATTATGGGGTCTAGGGCATAAATGTGTATTTGAAGTGAAATATGTGAATATTCATACTAAATGTGACAAATGAAGACTTTCATTAAAGCCAGGTGTGGTGGCACACGCTTGTAATCCCAGTACTTGGGAGGTTGAGACAGGAGGATCCCGGTTCTCAGCCAGCTCAACTACTTAGTGAGGCCCTCCACAACTTAATGAGACCCTGTTTCAAAATGAATACAAAATAGGACTGGGGGTGTAGTTCAGAGGTAGAATGCCCCTGGGTTCAATCCCCAGTACCACCAAAGGAAAAAAAAAAAAGACTTTCATTAGCTTCATGTCATCTCTGGTCAGGCTTTGCTGTCATAGTAGTTATGAACAAACTTAGTTTTCAGAGCTTCTTGGATTTCACAATCCTAGATAGAGTGGTGGGCCTGTTATCATATTTTTATTTGCCATTTCTTATTTTTGATCAAGTAGTTTTCATTGTTTTTTTTTTTTTTTAAGTTATTTAGGGGTAGCTGGGCGTGGTGGTGCACACTTGTAATCCCAGCATTTGGGAGGCTGAGACTGGAGGATCCAGGTTCACAGCCAGCCTCAGCTACCTAGTGAGGCCCTCCGCAACTTAGGGAGACCCTGTTTCAAAATAAAGAATGAAAAATAGGGCTGGGGGTATAGCTCGGAGATAGAATGCCCCTGAGTTCAATCCCCAGTACTGCAATAAAAAATTTTAAAAAAGTTATTTAGGGGTGAAGATGTGGATATTATATTTTTTGAAACATAATTGCTCTATCTGGATGTATAAATATGTATCACTTTTTTCTTAACATATGAATGTATTTCTTTGCGTTATTATCAGATAGTCTTCAAAAAATAAGGTGTGTGTGTGTTGAGGGGTGCCCTGGGGATTGAACCCAAGGGTGCTTTACTTCTGAGCTACACCCCAGGCCCCCAGCCTTTTGTATTTTTTATTTGGAAACACCTTAAACCTGTGCTCCTCCGTTTCTCACCTCCCAAGCACTGAAATTGGAGGCCAGTGCCTTTGCATCCCACGCTAGAAAATCATACAAGGGTTAGTTCCTACCTTATTGTTTTCTTTTTAATCCTGAAGTGGAATCTTCCTCAAAGTGTTTGAATATTTATAACATTTCTGATACACTGTGGCCAAGTTAATGAATATTTAAATGTCTAAGTTAAAATTCTACTAGGTCAGTCCTTTTTTAGTGTGTGTGTGTGTTTACTGGGGATGGAACCCAGGGAAATTCTACCTCTGAGCTACTCCAGCCTGAATTTATTCTTTTTTAAATTTTGAAATAGGATCTCACTAAGTTGCTGAGGCTGGCCACCAGCCTGTAGTCTCCTAAGTACTGTAATTACAGATGTGAGCCATCATGCCCGGCTTTAATACCTACTTTTTAGAGATATAAATTCTACAATACCCAGAGACATTGGCTCCTCCCACATTAAGATTTATATAGGCTGAAAGTGCTTAAAAATAACCTATACTGCATCACACATATCTTCCTAAAAATTTCTCATCACTTTCAAATATTCCATTTTATGGATATACTGTCTTATTGTGGCTTAATGGATTTTCCTTAAACATTACAAAGATACTGAATAAGCCAGGCAGGGTTTTGCACACCTGTAATACCAATACTTGGGAGGCTGAGACAGGAGGATTGTAGGTTCAAGGCCAGCACTTGGCGAGACCCCATTTCGAAATAAGAAATAAAAAATAGGGTTGTGAGTATAGCTTAGAGGTAGAATATCCCTAGGTTCAATCTGCCAGTACCACACACACACAAAAATTTATGTTGAACATTTTCCCATGTATATCTTATTTTCATTTTGGATGGCTCTTTCTTAGAAATCATTTATAACTTCAGAAAGTTTTAGAACTAACATTGAAACAAAGAACATGAACATGTTCACACTTTGAAGCTCATTCTTAGCATAATTACACAACTTTACCTCTCTTCAACAGCATTATCCTGTAGCATGGGTCAATACGATGGTTTTTGACTTTAAAGGACAGTTGAGGTCTGGGGACGTAATACTGCACAGCTGGTCTTCATTTCCTGGTAAGGTTTGCATTCGAATCCTTAGTGTTAAAGAGTAACTAGCTTTTGGCTTGTGGACTAGTTAATGTTTCTTTATGACTCGCCATTCTTGTATTTTAGTAAATAAACCATCGTTTTATGTTTTATTACTCCAAGCCAGATTTGCACAGATTATTTTAATTTGTAAAATGATTTGTTTCTGAGTTTATTTTTTATTTCAGCAAATATGTTCTTAAACTTTTTTTTTTTTTTTTTTGAGAAATTTTCCTAAGGAACAATATCTTCTTTATAACAGCCTTTATTGTTCCTAGTTGTATTAACTAGTACTAACCAGTAGAAGGAGCATTCACAAAAATGGGAGAAATAGCAGTTAGCTTTAGCCCAGAGTTTACGGTAGGTGGAGCACATTCCCTGTGCCTGTATTTCTCAGTTATTACTAAAGTACCCTCATCAACTGAGATGGATGCTGGGGATTCAACCAGGGGCTCTCCGCAGTCTCTGGCAGCCTGCAGTACTCCTGCCAGCTCGCCGACTGTTTCTTTTTTCAAGGCCCTCCTTCCTCTCTTCTTTTCTCTACCTGCCTAACTATGGTCCATTCATGGATTTGTGTGTGGCATCGTAGAATTGCAAGAAAACCTTGCAATTTCAGATAATACAATTTACTAATTTCAAAGATGAATAAACTGAAGATGAGAAAATGAAGTTAGGAGTCCAATCTAAGGTCTCTAAAGTAATGCCTTTTTTCTTATTCTGATTTTTAAGATAGCTGTTTTGTTCTAAGAAAAAGGCCCATTGTTGCTAGGCCTAATATCTGTAAAGTAAGTACACTTAGAATTGTTTTCCAGAGCCATGGCACACACATTTCTAATCCCAGCTACTTAGGAGACTGAGGCAAGAGGATCACAAGTTCAAGGCCAGCCTTGGGAGTTTAGGGAGAGCTTGATTCAGAGGGTGGGGGGCATTAACAACATTTGATTCAAGAAAAGAAATGCCATGGATAACTCTCAGAAGATATTTTTGGGTATTGTGAAGATCATGAAAACCAGGTTACCTGTGACTGAGAAATCCATCTGCAGTGGTGAAACAGTGCCTCCTGGCTGCCTGCCTTTTATGGAGGGAGAGCTTCCCAATTAAACTTCTTTCAGGATTGAGAAGGCTTAGCCAAATCTGAAGAAAGAAGTAAAGTAGACATTAATTTTTGTTAACTTTTTCTTTTCTTTTTCTTTTTGTGGTACTAGGGATTGAATCCAGGGGCATTCTACTTCCGAGCTACACCCCCAGTCCTATTTTTTATTCTTTATTTTGAAACAGGGTCTCACTAAGTTGCAGAGGGCCTCACTAAGTAGCTAAGGCTGGCCGTGAACCCCGATCCTCTGGTCCCAGCCTCCCAAGCACTGGGATTATAAGTGTGCGCCACCACACCTGGCAACTTTTTCATTTTAAAGGTGAATGCAAGCACACTGAAATTTTATTCTAAAGCATTAACTAGAGGTTTATCGATAATTTGCCAAACTTTCTTAAGTGACACATTTTTTTTTTTATTTTCATGGAAGGAAATCTATTACTTTTTTGTAATTTAGTTTTAAAAACATTTTCTTAAAAATAAAAATTATTTGCATGTTTTAGATGAACTTGAAGAAATGTTGAATCCAATGGGAACTGTTCAAACAAATCCGTACACTGAAAATGCAACAGCATTGCATATTAAATTTTCAGAGAATAAAAAACAGCCTTATTATTACCCTCCCTTTGATAAGGTAAGCTAATTATTTAAAGGCTGCTATGTGTGAGATAACTGACTACCATTTCCTGGCTCTGTGTGTTCAAGTTCAAGATGTCTGGCTTGCTTTGAAACTTCCGTGCGTGCGGTGACAGCTTGGTTCAGTGGCAAGGCCGTGCCCAGGGAGCACTTGAGTCCTGTTAGTCCTGGCTTCACTTCTAACAAACAAGATGCAGTGTGGCTGGAGTGCAGGTTCCGAGTTTGAAAAGTGAGGAAGGCTGTAAATATATTCATGTATCACTCTGAATGTGTGTAATGTTGAGTGAAACACACCCAGCATGTTACCTCAGAGATTAAACATACAGTCACTACTGTGTTAGAACTGATATTCAAAGAAGGGATTGTTTATGTTATTATTTACATTTATGTTAACTATTAATAGGACTTGGGGTAGGGACACTGAGCTGTTCCTAACCATTTAGTAAGACTCCCCCTTGCCCCAGGTCTAGGGATTGAAGCCAGGAACATTCTGCCTCTGGTCTACACCCCCAGCCTTATTTAATTTTTTATTTTGAAACAAGATCTCAGTAAATTACTGAGGGCCTTGCTATGTTGCTGAGGCTGGCCTCAAACCAGTGACTGTCCTGTCTCAGCCTCCCAAGTACCGAGATTATAGTTGTACATCACTATGCTCGGCTCTATTTTGCTTTTAAAATTCATGTTTCCTTTATAAAGCATAAAAACGTCAGACCATATGTAGTCCTTTGTAGTCTTAAGCATAAGCATAATTATTTATACTTAAAATTCTATAAAGCCGGGCGTGGTGGCGCACTCCCAGCATTCGGGAGGCTGAGACCGGAGGATCCGGGTTCGCGGCCAGCCTCAGCTACCTAGTGAGGCACTCTGAAACTTAGTGAGACTCGGTTTCAAAATAAAGAATAAAAAATAGGGCTGGGGGTGTAGCTCGGAGGTAGAATGCCCCTGAGTTCAATCCCCAGTACTGCAAAAAAACCCAAAAAAAACAAAAAAAAAAATTCTATAAATATGAGAGTACATTTTTAAATTAAAATTTTTTTAACAGATTATTGAAAAGGCAGCTGAGGTTGCAAGCAGCGATAGTGCAAATGTGTCGGTAAGTATCGCGTTTTAAGCAGCCCTTTCTTCTGATAAAGTCGTGTGTATTATGTACCTGCGTCTCCTTTATGGAAGATCATAACTCACATGCAGGAAAAGTCTGTGAATGTGGGTAAGCATGCACATTTATTAAATTATAGCTTAGTTTGTGAGCAGTCTGTCCAGTTGATAAGCCCTTCCCTGATTCAAGAACAGGTTCAGCAGTCCATGGGGCTGCCGTTGCACTCAGATTAACCGGGCTGTTTTAGTTGAATGAGGAGACTGTTTTCTCTCGTGTAATAAAGCAGGTGTAATAAGGACAAGCATCACAGGGTGGAGGACCTATATCTCTTCCACTTTGGAGTGTTGCCATATTTAATATTGTTTTAATTTCATGACTAATATTACTGCTCCAGCTTCCTGCTTTGCTGTGTTACAGCCAGCAGGAACACGGAAGTGAGAGCAGAGGCCATACCCCAGTCTTGTAGAGGAGAGCTTTAGTATGTAGCACTTCTCTCACAACTCATTGGCCACACAAGCGAGGCTGGGAAATGCAGTCGTTAGCTGGGTAGTCATGTACTTGGCTGAGAGTAAGAGATCCTGGTGCTACAGAAACAAGTGATGTAGAATGGATGTTTAATTTTTTTACTTTCTAATTTAAAACTTTGTTGAGCCCTAATCTAATACTCTCTTCTTTTGTCATCACATGGCCACTTTTAAGTGTCTTCAGCAAGGCCAGCCTTCTCCCTGCTGTGACCCAAAATACCTGACGACCACAGCATAGAGGAGGGAAGGTTTGTTTGCTCCCAGGTCTAGAGATTTCAGTCCCTGGGCCTGGTGAAGTCTGGGGAACTCAGGGCACGGCGGTGGGAAACAGAGAGAGCACAAGCAGGGGGGCCCCGTCCTCGCATCACCAAAGCCAGAAGCAGAAAGTGACAGAGACAGACACGTGTACAGTCTCCAAGGCCACGTCCCTAGTGACCCCTCCTCGTCACACCCTGCCTGCCTTCCTTACCACCCAGTAAATCCATCAATAGATTTATCCACTCGTGAGATGAAAGCCCTCATAATTCGATCACCTCACCTCTGAACACTTTTTGCATTAATACGTGAGCTCTTCTAGTGGACATTCTATTTCCAAACCATAATATGTATGTTTTTCTCATTCGGAGAGCATCAAAGCACTTTTTAGTATCTGAGAGTTGGAGAAGTGTCTGACCCAAGCTCTTTTCTGCTTTGCCATTTATACTTTCAAAATCTTTTTGTAGATCCTCAGTGCAAGTCACCTGCTACTACTTCTGTATTAGTGTCTCTTGGCTAAATTTTGTCTTTTGAATTTGAATGTTTGACCCCAGAAAGAGGAGGAGCCAGTGCCAGGCTCCTAGCCTTCCCAGTTTAGAGAGGCCTGGGACAAGTAGGGACCACGGGAGCTGAATCCTGCCTGCTCCCTGTCTTTTTTCCCATCAGCTTTATGTGATTAGGGTTATTGGAAAGAAAAACTTAAAAAAAAAAAATCACTTTGTCAGGTAACTCCTAATTATACTTTAAAGTTTAGGAGAAAACAGTTCTATAGGGAAGTCTTGGTTCTAATGCCTCTGTCTAGTGACCTTTTATTAGACAGAGGCATGAATTAATTTTCATTGTTTCTATAATAATCTTGCATCTTACCTAAATCAGACTGTTCTTAAACACTGAGGATTCAGTAATCTTGCCTAGGTCTGGTGTACATTTTTTTAAAATTTGACACATAGAATAAGTAATAAATAGTGAAACCAAAAATGAAAATCGCTGTCTGTAACCACTACCTATTTCCTCCTCAGAGCTAACCGTGTAAACAGTTGTTTGTAGCTACCAATACTAACATCATGTTTAAATATCTATATCTTCCTCCCTTTTTTAAAAAATAGGATCTTTATGTATATAGTTTTCCCTTTTTCATTTAATGTACTTTGTGGATTTTGTCACATTAGTATAAGTAGGTCTTCTTTACTTTTTAAATAATCTTGTGTTGCTCAGGCTTGCCTCAGAATCTTCGGCTCAGTTTTCCTGCCTGTACCTCCCTATCATCTTTATTTTAGTATATTCTTATAGGGATTGAGAAGTAAAGTGAGATGTTTAGTTTTAGAAGACAGTTTTATTTTGGGGGTTTGTTGTCATCAACATCATTTTTTTTTTTTTTTTTTTTTTTTTTTTTTTTTTTTTTTTTTTTTTTTTTTTTTTTTTTTTTTTTTGGTGCTGGAAACTGAACCCAGACCACCCACATTCTAAGCATACACTGTTACAGTGAGCTGCAGCCCAGACCAACAATGTAGACTTTTTTTTTTTTTTCAGTACTGGAGATTGAACCCAGGGGCATTCTACTTCCAAGCTACACCCCCAGACCTACTTATTTTTTATTTTGAAATGGGGGTCTCACTAAGTTGCAGAGGGCTTCATTAAGTAGTTGAGGCTAGCGGTGAACCCATGATCCTCCTGTCTCAGTCTCCCAAGTACTGGGATTACAAGCGTGTACCACCATACCTGGCTAACAATGTAGATTTTTTAATCTAAGGAGATTGTATGCCTTTGAGACAAGGCACAAGCCAAGCAGGCACCTATTTATTACTTCTACATAGCACTTGCTGTGTTTAGATCATCTCAGGTTTTTTTTTTTTTTTTTTTTTTTTTTAATAGAAATTGAAAGTTAAAGACAAATTCAGTCCAAATAATAAATGACTTTGTTTTTAAACCAAAAGCAATCCTGCCACCTAATGTTTGCACATGGATTTTTAAGAACTATTCCTTTTTTAGAATAGTTTTGAAAATAACACTTTTCTTTATCCTTTGTGTATAATTTTTTATGTGTGTGTGGTACTGGGGATGGAACCCAGGGGTATTCTACCACCAAGGTACACTCTCAGCCCTATTTTTTATTCTTTATTTTGAAACAGGGTCTCACTAAGTTGTGGAGGGCCTCACTAAGTAGCTGAGGCTGGCTGCAAACCTGTGATCCTCCTGTCTCAGCCTCCCAAGTACTGGGATTACAAGTGTGCACCACCACACCTGGCTCCGTGTATAATTTTAATATTGAGCAATGAAAGCTTTTTAAAAGGCTCCACTTTTATTCATTTTTTTTGTTGTTATTGGTGGTAGTGGTACTGGGAGTTGAACTCCAGGGGCATTACACTTCTGAGCTAGAACCCCAGCCCTATTTCACTTTTTATTTTGAAACACGGTCTTGTCAAGCAGGCCTTATTCATCTTTTGAAGGAGTTATATTTTTGTGCTTCACATGGTTAAGCTCCTAAATTCATTATATATAAATTGGCTGAATGTTTGCCGGTAAAGTTTGCATAATTAAATTCTATAATAAGTATTTTATTTTATTAGAGTCGAGGTGGAAAAAAGTTTCTTGCTGTACTGAAAGAAATCTTGGACAGGGATCCCTTATCTCAACTGTGTGAGAATGAAATGGATCTTATTTGGACTTTGCGACAAGACTGCAGAGAGAATTTCCCACAGTCACTGCCAAAGTTACTCCTGTCAATCAAATGGAATAAACTTGAAGATGTTGCTCAGGTAACAAAAGATCATTTCCATAACTCTTTTGGGTTATACATTACTTTGTCCTTTTTATGTATAGTGTCCTTTTATATTGCCATATGTTGAGTAATTTTCTACAGGAGAAATTTTCAGTTTTTAAACTCTTACATACTCTGTATAATGGACCAGGCAGTTTCAAGACTTAAAAATCCTGGGTTCTTGGTGTGGTTGTCATACTTTTCACTGAAGACAATTGAAGCATTAGTTTGGAAACAGTCATCTAGTCATCTGTTGAAAGGAGCACCTGCTAGGTCTTGGGCACCTTCTACCAGTTTAATCAGTGAACTCTAAAATATTGTTCTGTTTTGTTCTACTTTGTTGTTGTTTGTTTTGCAGCACTGAGGATTGAACCAGGGGTGCTCTATCCCCAACCCTTTAAAATTATTATTATTATTTTAAATTTTGAGGCAGGGTCTCACTAAGTTGTCCAGGCTGACCTTGAACTTGCAATCCCTCTGCTTTGCCTCCCAAGTAGGTGGGATTACAGATGTGTGCCACCATGCCTGACTAAACTCCAACAAAGTTTTTAATCTTAACACTCTTTGCAGTGGCTGTTCTAAAATGAATATTGTTTGGAAGTTATGTGGAAAAGCTTTCCATTAACTGATAGGAAATATTTTGTTGTCTGAATGTAGAGGGGCTTCGCTGCCTTTGCAGAGAGCAGATAGTTCATCTGTACTGCTTTTATTATTTCTCTACCTAACCAGATTCCATAGCTTTTCCCCAAACTAAAGTGATGATTTTTAACAATTTATTTCTTTTTATACTTATATAATTAACTTTTAATCATTATAAAGTTTTTACCCAAAGTAATTATTTTCCCATGTAGGGTTGTTTTTAACCCATAGTGTAACTGAACCTCTAGTATTATAGAATGTTATGTATCCTTTTCAGTATTGTTTGTGGGGTAGTATATTCCAAATGTTAAATGTTGATGCTAGGAATTTTTCTTTTATTACCATTTATTACTATTTCAGACCCTTAGGAAATGATCCCTCCCCAATTCCTCAGTTAATAAAATTAGGACCTTGGGCAGAGTGGGCCAGGGGTCTCATCAGTGAGAAAAAGTGGGGATAAGATAGATGCTTCACATCTTTTTAAAACTTTTAAATTTATTTCTAACCGACACATAAAAACAGTACATCTTCATGTGGGAACATCATGTTTCAATGTATGTTACATTGTATAATGTTTAAATCTAAATAAACATATCTATCTTCTCTAACATGTATCATTTCTTTGTAGTTAAAACATTCAGAATCCTTTCTTACAGCTTTTTGAAATATACAGTATATTATAATTGTCTGTTTTAACTCTTCCGTGCAGTAGCACACCAGAACTTACTCCTATCTAAAAGTAACTTTGTATGCATTAATTAACCTCTCTCCTGCCTACTCTCCCTAGCATCTGGTAACCACCTCAACTTCTTTTTTTTTTCTTTTGTGGTACTGGGGATTGAGCCCAGGGTCATTCTACCTCAGAGCTACACCCCTAGTTCTGTTTCTAATTCTTTATTTTGAAATGGGGTTTCACTAAGTTACGGAGGGTCTCACTTAAGTAGCTGAGGCTGGCTGCAAACCTTTGATCCTCCTGGCTCAGCCTCCCGATTACTGGGATTACAAGCCTGTGCCACCACACCTGGTCTACCCTCAGCTTCTATGAGATCAACTTTTTTAGATTCTACATCTGAGTGAGATCATGCAGTACTTGTCTTTCTGTGTATAGCTTATCTCACTTAACATACTGATCTTGAGTTCCTACCTATGTTACTGCAAATGACAGGATTTTATCCTTTTTATGGCTGAATGCTATTCCATTGTGTATATACACCACATCTTTATCCACTCATCAATTTATGGATACTTAGGTTGTTTCCACTTCTTGGCTATCTTGAATAGTGCTACAGTAAACATGGGACGGCAAATGATGTGTTCAACATACTGGTTTCATTTCCTTTGGATATATACCCGGTAGTGGGATTGTTAGAGGATATGGTAGTTCTAGTTTTAATTGTTTTGCGGAACCTCCATACTCTTTTCCATAGTGGCTGTACCAGTTTACGTTCTCACAACCGTTGATGAAGTGCTCCCTTTTCTCTATATGCTGGCCAGCACTTGTTACCTTTTGTCTTTAGCCATTCTTATGATGGAATGAGGTGACACTTCACTGTGGTTCTGATTTGAGTTTAGTAACATTGAGCATTTTTCATTTGCCTCTTGCCGTTTGTATGTCTTTTTTAGAGAAATACTTCTTTAGGTCTATTGTCCATTTCTTAATTGTTGTTGTTGTTTTGTATTAAGTTTGTGAAGTTCTTTACATATTCTGGATATCAGCCCTTTGCCAGATGTATGATTTGCAAGTAACTTCTTATATTCTATAGATTTTCTCTTCATTCTTTTGATTTTTTCTGTGCAGAAGCTTTTTAATTTGATGTAATCATTTTTGTTTTTGCTCTTGTTTCCTGTGTTTTGGTGTCTTCTCCAAAACATCTTTGACTATTCCAATGTCCTAAGATGTTTCCCTTATGTGTTCTTCTAGTAGTTTCCTAGTTTTAGGTCATACTTATACTTAATTCCTCAAGACCACACTCCCAGTGACCCGCCCCTCTAGCCGGTCCACCTCTGAACCTTGCTGCTCTGGAGACACATGAGCTCTGGGGGTGGGGAGGGCATTCCAAATCATAACAGAAGGACAAATCACAGTTCTTCACACCTCCCAACTGGTTTTCTTCCCAGTTACATCCCCTGTAAGAGTGCATGCTGTAAGCGTATTCATACACAAGGAAGAAGGAAGCATTGTAGGAATGACTTTGATGAGCCTCATGTGCTCTGATGGGGGTGGTTAAGAGTCCTCTCTAGAAGATTGGGTTTCCCTGGAACTGGGAGTTTCCGGAGATGTAACCATAACTACCTTAACCCACCCTCCACTTGCAGTTCTAGCTCATGCCCAATGATTCCTTGCTATCCTATGTCCAGTGCACTTCTTATTAGCATCTGTAAGTAAGAGACTGGCAGTATTATCTTGCCTGTTAAAAATAAACTAGGAGCCAGGTGTGGTGGCACATGCCTGTAATCCTAGTACTAGGGGGACTGAGATAGAAGGATCACAGGTTAGAAACTACCTTAGCAATTTAGTGAGGCTCTCAGAAAATTAGCAAGACCCTGTTTCCAAATAAAAAACAAAATAGTGTCAGGGCATAAGCCAGAGGTATAGAACTTACCCAGAATTCCATCCCTAGTACTACCAAGAAAAAAAAAAAGTACTATTTCTTTCTTATTGACTATTTATATTTATTATGATTTGAGGAGTTTAAACATTATGATCAAAAAAAGTTCCAGAAGGTAATACTCCTTAAAAATTAAGAGCTAAAAGTAAATTCCTTTTTTAGATTTATATTATATTATTAATGAGCTTTTTAAATTTAAATTGCCATTCACTAGCCTGAGCTGTGCAGCTATTTGTACTTTGAATTTTACCTTTCTTTCTTGATCACCCCCCCCTTTTGTCCTTATTTATGTAATAGCTAGTGATTCTAGAGTCCATGTATTCCATGCCTTATTCTATTTTGAGGTAAGTATTTTATAGTTTTTTAAACCTAAATTTAAAGTCTTTCAGCAATAACAATCTTAGGTAATCTGTATTAGCCAGAGTGGATTTTTGAGGCATCAGTAACTGAAAGTATGCTTTTCCTTCCTAACCCATCTCTGTGCTTTTATTCGCCAAGGAAAAATAGATACGTTTTTCTTCCACCATTTCTCAACCAGTTTCCATTTTTAAACAGCTTCAGGCACTGCTTCAGATTTGGCCTAAACTTTCCCCCCGGGAGGCCCTGGAGCTTCTGGATTTCAACTATCCAGACCAGTACGTGCGGGAATACGCAGTGGGCTGCCTGCGACAGATGAGGTATCTCCTGAGACGGCCTTCTTGGGGCAAGGAGTAGCTTGGTGGGTGGGGAAAGGGGTTTCTCCATCTTCTCATAAGAAAGAAAAGGCTAGCCGTGTATGATGGTACATACCTGTCAGCACACCTACTCCAGAGGTTGAAGCAAGAGGATTCCAAGTTTCAGGCTAGTCTGGATAACTTAGTAAGACCCTATCTCAAAGTTAAAAAGGAGGTATAGTTCACCGGCAGAACTTTTATTGGATGTAGCCTCTTCCTACCACGTACCAAATTTATAGACTCCCTGAAGAAAACTGGGTGTATAGCTGGTACACAAACAGCTTAGGTGCAGGGAATCTTTCTTACACATTAAGAGTGATAGAAAACCTTCTGAAATCTTAATACCCAAGTGCCAACCAAAGGCTAAGCCTGTAAGAGGACTTTTCAAAGAATAGCAGTTAAGCCTGCTAAAAGTCTTTTCTTCCCACATGGTCTGTCTTTTAGCTCAAATCAAGAAATGTTAATAATTTGTAACCCCTAACTTGAGTATATTCAGCCCAGTTAATTACAATAATGTCATAAAACTTGGTGAAGCCAGGCATAGTGGCACATACCCGTAATCCTAAGTACTTGGAACTCTGACACAGGAGGGTCAAGGACAGGAGGTTCAAGGACAGCCTCAGCAAGTAGTGAGACTCTCACCAACCTAGCAAGACCCTATTTCCAAATAAGAAATAAAATCGGGCTGGGGGTATAGCTCAAAGGTAGAATGCCTCTGGTTCAATCCCTAGTAACACACACACACACACACACACACACACACACACGAAATAAAGTAACTCTTGGCTGATGATAAATATAATCATCAATTGTAACAGTCTAATTCATTTGATAAAAGGTCACATATATCTGTTCTCTGACCTCTGGATTCCCACACCAACATCTGCATGAAGTCTTTAGCTTTTGTTGTAATTCTCTAACAGTGGTTCAGGGAACATCAGCACTTAGCAAACTTGGCCCAAAGATCCGTGTGTTGTGATGTTACATTTGACAGTTTGCTAGAGAGGGATCTTTTTCTGGCACAAATTGTTGAGTTTCTCTGTCTTTTGTTTTTTTCAGTGATGAAGAACTCTCTCAATACCTTTTACAGCTGGTGCAAGTTTTAAAATATGAGCCTTTTCTTGACTGTGCCCTCTCTAGATTCCTGTTAGAAAGGGCACTTGCTAATCGGAGGATAGGGCAGTTTCTATTTTGGCATCTCAGGTAAGTCTTTTATATTTTATGTGAGCCCATCATGTGCTCTAGTGAATATAATCCCTCATAATATATTTAATGCAATAGTCACCATGTTTGTTGTTTCTGAGCCATCTATTACATTTGCAGTGTTATCTCTTGGTACCCCAATTCTTGATTTTTGTGATTTGGCAAAGTAATTCAGATGTGTCTCTCCATGCCTGCTTGATTTTAAACTGAAAGTAATGATTAATATTATTAATATTAGTATTGTATTTTCCATAAAGTGCGCTTATCTCTATATATTTAAACTAAATGAATGCTTATTTATTCCTTCCAGGTTGTGGATGGAAGGTTTTACTATAACAATAGCAATTTTAATTTCAATTTTATTAACAAGGTCTTTCAGAAATATATGAGCCTTATTTTATTGTCAAGTTCATATAGGACTGAAATCAGGAATAAAAAAGTTACTCTTTTGTTTCCTAGGAAAATTGTAGATTCCTCATTTCTGACTATACTCAGACTTTTTTTTTTTTTTTTTAAATCTGAATTGAAGACAATTGAAACCTATCCTTATCGGAAAGAAATATGATCATGCTTACCAGAAAAAAATTATCTTTCTAAGCTTTGTTACCTTATTGATAGATTTTTCTTTTCATTCATTCATTCATCCATTTATTTATTTATTTATTTATTTGTTGCTTATTATAATACTGGAGATTGTCCCAGGATTATTCTATTTCTAAGCTACATCCCTAGCCTGATTTTATTTATTTATTTATTTATTTATTTATTTAGCTACTGGGGATTGAACCCAGAGGCATTCTACCTCCAAGTTATACCCCCATCCCGATTTTATTTCTTGTTTGGAAACAGTCTCACTAAATTGCAGAGAGCCTTGCTAAATTGCTGAGGCTGGCCTCGAACCTGTGATCCTCCTGTCTCAGCCTCCCAAGTACTGGGATTACAAGCGTGCGCCACCACACCCAGCTTTTATTATTTTTTATTTTGAAACAGGGTCTCGCTAAGTTGCTGAGGTCCTCACTAAGTTGCCAAGGCTGATCTCAAACGTGCGATCCTCTTGTCTCAGCCTCCCAGGCACTGGGAGTATTACAAGTGTACACCACCATGCCCTGCTAACTTTTATTTTTAACTTTTTTTCTTTTCTTTTTGTGGTTCTGGGGATGGAACCCAGGGGCATTCTACCTCTGAGCTACCCCTCAGCCCTATTTTTTTATTCTTTATTTTGAAACAGGGTCTCACTAAGTTGTGGAGGGCCTCACTAAGTAGCTGAGGCTGGCTGCAAACCTGCAATCCTCTTTCTCTGCCTCCCAAGTACTGGGATTACAAGTGTGCACCACCATGCCCAGCTAACTTGTCTTCTTTTCTTATTCAATTAATTAATTAATTAGTTAATTAATTAATTAATTATACTGGGGATTGACAGGGGCATTCTACATCCGAGCTACATCCCCCAGCCCTATTTTTATTCTTTATTTTGAAACAGGGTCTCACTAAGTTGCGGAGGGCCTCACTAAGTAGCTGAGGCTGGCCGAGAACCCTGATCCTCCAGTCTCAGCCTCCCAAGTACTGGGATTACAAGCGTACACCAGCACGCCAGCTCTCCAGTCTTATTTTTAAACCCCTCAGGGAACAACAAAATATTTCTTCTTTTTTCAAATATGTATACTACTCTTTAAGTAAGGAAAAAATTGGATAGAAGCTGATTGAGGCATTAGTCAATTGCATGATTCCAGTCAAATTTCATAGATCTCAATTTCAATTAATTGTCTCTAAATTAGTAGGGTACATCTCCCACCCCCAAAAAAAGCAAATCAGGTAAAAAGTTAATAGTTTAGGTTTCTTGAAAGAAAAACTGATAAAATCTTGTAACATTTTTATTTTTTATTTTTTGTGATACTAGGAATTGAACCCAGGGCATTCTGCCTCTGAGCTATCCCCCTAGCCCTTTTTTTTTTTTTTTTTTTTTTTTGCGGTACTGGGGATTGAACTCAGGGGCATTCTACCTCCGAGCTACACCCCCAGCCCTATTTTTTATTCTTTATTTTGAAACCAAGTCTCACTAAGTTGCGGAGTGCCTCACTAGGTAGCTGAGGCTGGCTGCGAACCCGGATCCTCCGGTCTCAGCCTCCCGCATGCTGGGATTACAAGCGTGCGCCACCACGTCCAGCCCTCCTAGCCCTTTTATTCATTCATTCATTCATTCATTCATTTATTTATTTATTTATTTATTTATTTTTGAAATAGGGTCCTGCCTAGGTTGCTAAGAGCCTCACTAAGTTGCTGAGGCTGATCTCAAACCTCTAATCCTCCTGTCTCAGCCTCCTAAGTATGAAGATTACAGGCATGCACCACCACACCCGGCTAATCTCATAATTTTTGAATTTTGAAACTCAATAAATTGGAAAGTTGACCATCTCACTAATAATTATGTGCGAGATAACGCGTCCTTTACTTTGGTTGGCATCATAAGTTTATTTCATAGTAGAATAAAGAAATCAGTATTTTTATTGGTCATTTGAAATGTTTGATAAAGAAATCATTTGGATATTCACTTTCTGCAGGTCAGAGGTGCACATTCCTGCCATCTCAGTACAGTTTGGTGTGATCCTCGAAGCGTACTGTCGAGGAAGTGTAGGACACATGAAAGTGCTTTCCAAGCAGGTATCAGCTTGCTTTTAATATTCAGATTCAATTTGGTGCATGGTGTTTGATCTGTTTTACCAAATGCAGTTTCTTCCCCCACTTTTTTTTTTTTGCAGTACTGGGGATTGAACTCAGGGGCATTCTACCTTCAAGCTACATCCCCAACCCTATTTTTTACTCTTTATTTCGAAACCGGGTCTCACTAAGTTGCGGAGTGCCTCACTAGGTAGCTGAGGCTGGCCTCGAACCCGGATCCTCCGGTCTCAGCCTCCCAAATGCTGGGATTACAAGCGTGCGCCACCACGCCCGGCCTCCCACATTTTTTCATAGAGATTTTAGTAATAATCTAATTAATATATTCTTTTATGAAAATACAAGATCGGAAGTTTCAGTAAATTTAGCAGAAAACCAATAACACTACATGAAACATAATTAGTTCTTTTTATATTTTAGACATTAGTTCTCTATCAGAGGAGTAGCTAGCAAAGGTTTTCTCCTATTCTGTAGGATCTCTCTTCAGACTTTTTTTTTTCTTTTTGGTCCTAGGTATTGAACCCAGGGACATTCTACCTCCAAGCTGCACCCTCAGTTCCTGTTACCACTATAATGTTAAAATACTTAAAGTATTTGTCTGTGACCATTCAGGACACTGTTCCAGGAAACAAATATTAATACAATTAGAGAGGGGCATGAAAATTCTCATCTGTACAAACATACAAGAAATTCACATTTGAAATGCTTCAAGCCAGGCATGGTGGCACATGCCTGTAATCCTAGTACTTGGAAATCTGAAACAGGAAAATTGCAGGTTCAAGGCCAGCCTCAGCAACTTAGTGAGACCCTGTTTCAAAATTAAACATAAAATAAAAAGGGTTAGTAGCTCAGAGGTACAATGATCCTGGGTTCGATCCCCAGTATCAAAAAATAAAACCCAATATGTTCATAAAATATAATGCTCTATTTGATTTACTTTTGGCTGAGGCTGTAGTAGTCAGGGATTTCGTATAATATGCCATGAAAGACCCTTCGTTATTCAACAGTAAAGTTGACTTTTGAGCATAATGTTCTTATTTAGTTGGCCATTGTTGATCCCCCTTGTCCTACTTGCCTGTTTTTTTATTTTCATAAGTTTTGATAATCAGAGTTACCTTACTATAAAAACAAATAAATTAGACAACAAATCCTTTGCACAATGATTCATTCATTCTAGATATCCTATTAATGGAAAAAGGATATTCTGAGAGTCGTCCAAGAGCATGATGAGAAGTAGCTACCTAGATTGCATGTCAGGAGCCTGGAGATTACTTCCACACACTTTCCCCTGGTGCTGTGGGGGAGACCAGGCGGGGTGGTGCAGAGTCTGTATAGTTCAAGGCTCATATTTATCTTCTTCAGGACCTATAACCTATGTCTGTTTACTTTTCCCTAAATTAAGAGATTTAAGAAAAGACTTAAAGTTTTAAAACAATGACTTAAGTAACAAGTACCACAAATAACTTTTTCAATTTTACTTTATATAAGTGGCTTGCCATAAACCAAACACTGTGTGTGTGTTGTGGGGAACATTATTGATTATGTGATCACATGATACTACATTATTTTAAACCATAAATGAGTTTTGATTGTGGGAAAACTTATCTTTCAGGTTGAAGCCCTCAATAAATTAAAAACCTTAAATAGTTTAATTAAACTGAATGCAATGAAGCTGAACAGAGCTAAAGGGAAAGAGGCCATGCACACGTGCCTAAAACAAAATGCTTACCGGGAAGCCCTCTCCGACCTGCAGTCACCTCTGAACCCCTGTGTCATCCTCTCGGAGCTCTAGTAAGTCATCCTCGGGGCTCGCAAATAGCACTGCAAAGTGGATTGGGAATCACTGCCTGGGAGAAGCAGTGGGCCAGCTGCCCTCCCAGAGGGAGGAATCCTAAAGGTTCTCTCAGGCTACGCTTATATTCAGTGGGATATTTGCCTGTTTCTTGTCCTGGGGGTTAATAAAAATTATTATGAGTTAATTTTCTTTCAATTGTATGTAATTAAATTTATTTCCTAAGTTATTGGTTTTTAAGAGTTGAGAAAGCAAAAAAAAGCTGACAAATTTATTTGAGCAACATATTAGGAACCATAATAAATTACTAATTAACTCTATTTTAAAATGAAATCTTGAATTATTTTGGAAACTTATTTCTCACTTGTTTATACAAAAATAATGGAAAACAATAATGTGTATTTGATACAATATTGCTATTTAAAATTGATCCTTCTTTAAGAAATGAAGAATGATCCCATAATATTCTTTTTTTTTTTTTTAATGATGGTACTGGGAATTGAACTCACCCCTAGCGCCCCCCCCCTTTTTTTTTTTTTTTGAAATAGGGTCTCACTAGGTTGATGAGAGTCTCACTACTTGCTGAGACTGTTCTTGAACTTGTGATCCTCCTGTCTTAGCCTCCCAAGTACTAGGATTACAAGTATGCGCCACCATGCCCAACATAATGTTCTT
>PVLC010016012.1:0-36230 GCA_004027655.1 Graphiurus murinus
AAAAAAAAAAAAAAAAAAAAAAAAAAATAGGGCTGGGGGTATAACTCGGAGGTAGAACACCCCTAAGTTCAATCCCCAGTACTGCAAAAAAAAAAAAAAAAGAATCCTCAAATCAATTATTTGATTTAATGTGTAGCTTCAGGAAGTTTTCTGAATGTAAGATCAATGTTATCAATATGCAAAGTCAAATGTATTTCTATATATTATAATAACAGCCAGATAATATAATTTTTTAAAGTTACCATCTACAGTAGCATGGAAAAGTGTTAAGTCCTAAAGAATAAATATAATAACTGTACTGGACTCTTTTGAATCAAATATTAAATCATTTTTGAGAGGAATTAAAAAATATATGTAAAAGAAATAAATGAACAATGTCCACGGGTTAGAAGGTGTAGTATTGTAAACTTATCTTTACTTTCCAAACTGGTTAACAGTTCCAGTACAATCCCTGTCAAATCACATGAGCATTTTCTTAAGTTGTGTTTGTAGGTAACTTGACATGTTAATTCTAAAATTTATATGAAAGCCGAAAAAAGCTAAAATTAGTTAAGACTCAACAGATGAAGAATAAGTAGGAAAGACTTGCTCTATCAGATAACAGTTTTTTAAAAATCTATAGTAATTAAGAAAGTATGCTATTCCTACAAGGATACACTACTAGATCAATGAAAGCGCAGGAAAAGCCTCAAGCATATATTGAAATTTATTTATGAAAAAGTTGGTACTGCAGATCTCTAGGGACAGAATAGGCTTTTCAGTAAAAGGTGTTTGAACAGTATGGTAGCATATAAGAAAAATGTAATTTGATCCCTATTTCACAGCATATGCAAAATTAAATCCCAGGAGGATTATAGATGAAAATGTGAAATATAAGATAAAAATTCTCAAGAAGATAATACAATCATGGCTTGGACTAGAAAAAGCAAAAGCTTTAATGTAATAAAAAGGATTAATAAAGTTGATATTATAAAATTAACAACTTTATATGAGGCAGAGAATATATTTATAAAACGTAAAACCAGTAAGCAGCCCAGGTTCATATTGTACATTTTTCATATGTATCTTTCATATATAAAAGATCACCTACAAGTCAACATGATAAAAAGAAAAACCCAGGAAAAGATCTGATTATGCATTTCATAGCTATTATTCAATATGGTATTCTTTCCCCTATAGCTAGAATTCATGGATCCAGGAATCAATGAGAATGGCACCACTCACCATTACTCCTAGTGACCCACTACCAAAATTTTTGCTTCCTGTCCCCACAACCTGAAGAGCAGGAGATTCCTTAGGGAATCTCATAGTTTTACCATGTCCTATTATTAAGGTCAGTGGGAAATTACAATAGCCTTATGCAAGCAGGATGGCAAATGTCTCATACCCTTCAAGAATGACCCTTTACCTGGGTCACCCCTCTAGGTAAAGAACCAAGACTCACTGAGGTGCTTGCCAAGGTAGAGAGAATACAAAATGGGTAGTAGAAAAAGATAGTTATAAATACCAACTATGGCCATGTGACTAATTTCAGAAAATGAGGATTGTAATTGCCATGAGTATTTTTTTCCTATTTTGTTGAGAATATGTTTGAGCCTGATGTGGTGGCTTATGCCTGTAATCTCAGTACTTGGAACTCTGAGACAGGAGGATTGCATATCCTAGGCCAGCCTTGGCAACTTAGCAAGACTGTTTCAAATTAAAAAATAATAAAAGAGCCGGGCGTGGTGGCACACTCTTGTTATCCCAGCATTCAGGAGGCTGAGACCGGAGGATCCGGGTTTGCAGCCAGCCTCAGCTACCTAGTGAGGCACTCCGCAACTTAGTGAGACTTGGTTTCAAAATAAAGAATAAAAAATAGGGCTGGGGGTATAGCTCGGAGGTAGAATGCCACTGAGTTCAATCCCCAGTACCGCAAAATAAATAAATAAATAAATAAATAAATAAATAAATAAATAAAAGGCTGGGGATGTAGTTTGGAGGTAAAATGCCCATGGGTTCAATTCCCAGGATCAATCTCCAATGCCATAATAAATAAATAAATAAATAAATAAATAAATAAATAAATAGTTTGTACCTATATATACATGTATTAAACAGATATCTCTGTTTTCTTTCCCGCCTTATTTCTCTATCCTGTAACACAATATTGATGGACTCAGTATCAGTACCTAAGTGTGGTTAAATCTACATTATGTATTTAAGTTGAAGGGATGTCAGCAGAAGAGTAGGCATTTCTCAGAAAGCCTTATTTCCTATTCAGGGGAAGTATTAGTGCATTTTTGACTGTACACAGCATAGTGATAACGTGGTAGATGATATGATGTTATTGTAATTATATTTATTTGGAGATTAAGTATGATTTACGGAGACATGATTGGGTGTCAGTTTGACAAGCAGTGGACTTGTGATGGTGACCCTGGAGTTTCACCTTGACTGAACTGAGAGACACCTAGGATAGGTGACTCCAGGTGCGTTGATGAGATCATTGGCATGTGGAACAGCGAATTGAAGGGGAAGTCCCATCCTGAGTGTGGGCGCACTGTCCAGTAGGCTGAGGACAAGAGGTGGAAAGGAGAGGAAGCAGTGTGAAGGCGAGTTTGGTCCTTCCTGGGTAGAGGTGCATCTGCTCTTACCTGGGGATATTGGACTTCAGCTCCTTCACTCTTCCCACTGGACACTCACCAACAATTCTCTCTGGAGCTTCCATGTCTTTCTGTCTTCTACCAAGACTGCATAATTGGTTGCTCCTGTTCTAAGCCTCCAGCTTAGATTCCGAGCTGCTGATTCCTCGGGCTCTTGGGGTTTAAGCTCCAGACTACACTGCTTCTGAGTGTAAGCCAGTTTGATAAATCCCCTTTTGCAATATACATATCTTGTGAATTCTGTTACTCTGGAGAACCTTGATGAATACAGATTTTTATACTACTTTGGGAAGGGAAGTACTGAAATGTAGGTGTGTGATAGCAGTCGCAGGTGTCAAACAAAAATAATGCGTAATGGAAATGTCCAAGGAGGCACTGAGTAATTTTTTTCTGTAATGGTGCCAGTAAACCAGTAAGTGTTAAAAGCTTGGTTCCAGGGTGATGCTTTTGGAAGGTGATGGAACTTTTCAGAGGTGAGGCCTAGTGTGAGGTCCTTAGGTCATTCCGCTATACCCCTAAAAGAGAATATGAGACCCTAGAGCCCTTTTTCCTTTGTCTCTTTGCTCCCTGGAGCATGATGTAAGGGAGTTTTCCTAACACATGCTCATGTCCTAATGTGCTGCTTACCACAGGGCCAGTTGATCAGCCACTGGAAGTTCCAAACCTGTGAGCCAAAATAAACTTTTTTAAAAAATTTTTATTATATTGGGGATTTTGTAACAGTGATTTAGAGTTGCCTAACAGATATGCCAATGAAAACAACTCTCAGATAACTTTTTATACACATAAGAATAGTTAAAAATAAAAAGACTGACATTTCCCCATGTTGGCAAGGAGATAGGGCCACTGAAGGCCAAGATGCTGCCAGTTACTAAGGATTTGAGCTGAAAAGCCAAGCACACCTACCTGCCTAGGTGGGATGCGGAAGGCAGGGCCAGAGGAGGAGTCCCTAAGAAGCTCTCATTTCTGTGGTTTAGCTGGTGGCCCTCGTGGTCAATGGAGCCAGCAACTGGGTAAAAAGAACAGGGTAGGGTTCAAAGAAGACAAAGAAAAGTTAAAACCCACCAGTTAGACACATCTAAGGAATGAGGAAGACAGAGAGTAATGCCGTGGTATTGTGCTTCTGTTTTTTTCCTTTCTCCTCCAAATAACATGCAAATGCCTCTTTTGGCTAACTTTGACCCCAAACCAGATAGAACAAGGTTTTTGGGAAATATAATTCCTCAGCTTTAACAAAACTGACAAAAAAAAATTTTAGTATCTCTTACCATAAAAATTAAGCATTTATAAGCAAACAAAAGTTATAAACATATGCTTTCAGAGAAAAAAAATCCTAGACTTGAATTTAATATAGTCTTTTACTACTTGTGATCTTGGTCAAGATCCCTCAGAGCTTTGGTTTCATTGCCCATAAGACAATTAAAATGATATAGGTCTCACAGGCATGCCTCATAATTAAAAATTATAATGCATGAGTATTTTTTAAAACAGTGCCTAGTTCATTGACAGCATTTTTATTGATTAATTTTTATTGGTACTTTATAATTACACACAATAGTAAGAGTCATTGCGACATGTTTGAACACCCACATAACAGAAACTGGTCAATTTTATTCCCTGGTATCTAATTTTTCTCTCCTATCCTTTCTCCCCTAACCCTCTAGTCCTACTCTGCTGGTCTCCTTTCTATCACTGAGAGCTTTAGTAAATGATTTCAATTGACAATAACACTTCTGAACACTTATAAAGGGCTTGGTATTAAAATCTCCCAAGGAGCTTTTAAAATATACTGACATAGACCCTGCCCAGAGAGGTTCTGATTTATCTGGTATATTTCTCTGTCAACAAGGAACAGTGGAGTCAAGATCCCTTCTACTTTACAAAAATGCCTCAGTTGTAAACTAAGTCACCCTCTTTATTAGCTTTCTCTTGGGTTTACAAGTTTTGTCACTGTGAGGTTTCTAGAGAGCATATGCTACTTTTCATGGGACTTATAAGTCATCTCGATGACCTTGAGTGAAAATATGAGAAATTCTTAAAAGGGACATAGGAAACATTCCTGTTTCCATCAACAATATTTTGGGAAGCTGGTACTGCAGAAGGCTAAATTAATTTATTTCCTTTAGATTTTGTCAGTTATAGTTTTAGCAGGTGACCTTCTTATGACCTTTGTACAAAGTGGGGGTGGGATGAATAAGAGAAATTCTTACTGTAACCCCCTCATCACTGACTACAGAAGGAAGGCATGTCATATCAGCCAGAAATTTAAATGTGAGATATTGTGGTGAATTAATTCACGGGTATGCTGAATGCAATATGAGTGAAGAGAAGTGAAAATTTGCTTGTTAGAATTCAGTGGGAAGGCAACTACTAATCTTCAAGTTGTATATAAGTTCCTTTTCATTGGCAGGCACTCTTTAACGCTTTAAAAGTTTAATACTCTCTGGAGAGGAGTTAAATGCATTTTTAAGTGCCGTTTGTTGTGTATTCCGAGAAAGTGAAGTAGAGATGGGAACATTAAGGTCATAGTGTGTTGTTATTGAAAATGAATCCCATTTTACCACTACTTCATAGTATTCATCTATTTTTCATAAAACGAGTTCATCCATATTTTAAGATTTAAGATCTTACCTTTCAGGTCTGCCCTTCTCAAGTGTTTAGCTGACTTTATTTTATTTTTTTTTCCCTTTGGGAATTTTGTGTATGGGGGCTGGTGGTTCAATTGTTAGTTGTATTTTCTAAGGTTACCCTGATGAACTCAAACCCACTTTTTTGTTTAAACTAAATTGTTGGGATGGATTAGTAAAAATAATAGAAAAAAGAAGAAAGATGCAGGTATTAAAATATTGTGGTTGGGGCTAAGTGGCATGGTCAAAGCTTTGGAATGAAGCTGAGGTAGTCTGAATTTTGCTCTACATTTTGGGGAAAATCCAATTCCTTTATGTATTTCTCTAGATTTAGATAAAAATAGTTTTGTGTGGCTCTTTATCTATGAGCATAAAATTTGAAATGGCTTTTCTTTTCTCTACCTTATCCTCAAATTTTGGCAATAGTTAATGAGTTCGATCACTATTCATTGCGTATCCATAATGCAGTCCAAGCAATAATAGAAACAAAAAGTCTATGTTCTCCTGGAGACTACTATTAGTTCCTCTCTACAATTTAGGTATACTTATTGTTGTCAAAATCACCACCCAGCCGGGCGTGGTGGCGCACGCTTGTAATCCCAGCATTCGGGAGGCTGAGACCGGAGGATCTGGGTTCGCAGCCAGCCTCAGCTACCTAGTGAGGCACTCCGTAACTTAGTGAGACTCGGTTTCAAAATAAAGAATAAAAAATAGGGCTGGGGGTATAGCTCGGAGGTAGAATGCCCCTGAGTTCAATCCCCAGTACCACAAAAAAAAAAAAAAAAAAAAAAAATCACCATCCACCATAGGCTCTTCGGAAGCTGCTATCTTTCTTTAGGATGCAGGCCTTTTTTCACTCATGCCCAAATGTAGGAAAAAGAAAAAAAAACCCTTGCATCAATTTCCCATTCCCTAGACTCCCAAGTACTTCACACCTGTTGTCTCTAGACATAATAATAGAAAATTTAAAAGAAATCAATGATCTAAAACAACATATATACCACAGTCTCCCATTGATTTTAAATTAATCCCATTGCTAATAAAGTAGAATAGTGGCCCAGATATCTTTAATAAAATAAGTAAGTAAACGTCAAGTATTCATAGGATAACTACCAGAAAGACAGAGCTTGAGAGATGCCTATGTAGTTTCTGGTCAATCCAAAGAGATAAGGGGTGTCTACACAGAGCAATATACCAGTGGTTTTAGGAGAGGGCATTGAACACCGTCTGGCTTTGGTAGTGGAACTGTGGATTCAACATTACTGAGCCCCTTTGTGGAAACATCTGTATTCATTGCTATAATGTAAATATATGTAGACAGTTTAATGGATCTATGGTTGGAAATGAGAAAAGTATTGGGTTGAAATGAATAATTGAATAACAAAGTGTTGGTAAACAAAGAAGAATGTGGGAGGCATATGTCAGAACCAAACAAGAAGATTAAGAAGGTTAAAAAGGGCAAGTGATTTTTTGCACATTCTTCCTATTTCATTTACTTAAAATTGATGCTAGGAGGACTCAGTCTGAAAGAATGAGAAGACTTAATTCATTGTTGGAATTTAACTGCTTGTTTGACATTGTCGTGCATTTTGTTTTCCTGCAACTCATAAGTCGATATAGTTATTTAAATTTCACACATGCAACCTGGAAAAGGAAAAAAATTCTATACTGTATCTGGAGAGAGGACATTGTGTTTTGAGATTCCAAAAGAATTAATTAATTGGTTTTCTACTTCGTAATTATATAGAGACTAATGAGGGTTACTGAATATTTTCAAGATACGGCATTTTCACACTTCTTTGTTTTTCTTTTTTTCTCTTTATAATTTTTCTAATGATTTTAATGAAACAGTTCTCTGTTTATGAGAGACTAGAGGACATTTAATAACCTTGAATTAAGAAAAACAAAGAAAATGGAGAAAAGCATTCTGCAAAATTAGTTCCTTGAGTTGTACTTTGCACTATGATTTGGGATTTCCTTTCTTTCTTTTTTTTTTTTAAGACAGATTTGATGTAGAAAAAGTATACCCCAGAAGAATGCTCTAAACTTCCACAGCTCTTGTCTGAGGTAAATGGTGTCTCATTAATTTCATGTGAAATCTTCTAATGTGACAGTATAATTATAATATTATACAGTTTAGCTAGATGGCTTTAAATGATCTGCCAGTACAACCCCCGAAAGGAAGGGTCATGCAGGGTACAAGCAGTCCTCAAGATTCCATTTTGAAGACTAAGTACTCTTGGCAAGGGACAAAGCTGCTAATGTATTTCTGTATTTGAGGTGACTCCTATTGCTCAAAAGGAACCTTACAACTCGGTGTGATGACTAATTCTTTAAAATGCCAATCACTTCAGCTTACACTTTTTGCTTTAAGTAAGAACCAAGGAAAATGTACTTATCAAGAAGGTAGCGCAGATCAGAAAGATGAAACACCTGATGTTATCGTATGAGATGGGAGGAATTTAATTTTGGATATTAAAAATTCACCCAGAATACAGAAGAGAAACTTCCAGGGGTTGGGTGAGAAATGCTTTTGTCCACTAAAAAGCAGCTTTAGTTCATCACTGAGAGCATTGGCATTCAGAACTTTCCATGAGATGATTTCCATTGACAATTTTGATATTACCAGTATCCATCAATTTTCTAGCAGGTTGACCCTCACCTTGCTTTTAATGGAAGTTGTAG
This sequence comes from Graphiurus murinus, assembly GCA_004027655.1. Classification (NCBI taxonomy): domain Eukaryota; kingdom Metazoa; phylum Chordata; class Mammalia; order Rodentia; family Gliridae; genus Graphiurus; species Graphiurus murinus. Next base: position 7,958 of record PVLC010016012.1, read on the forward strand.
GTAAAAGACAACCATGACATCAGATGTCATGAGACTACAGTGAGAAATCAAATTTTTTACTCTCTGGTATGGGTAGGTCTCTGCTCTGTAACACAGTTCAATTTTAATTCCCTCATTACAGTGATGGGGAAGAGAATTCAATCAAGAAAGCCCAGGAATGGGCTTTGTTATTTCCATTTTGCTACTATTATTATTTTTCTCTCTAATGTACAGAAACAAACAGTAAATTGAGTAGGGGAAAAATTTCAAATCAATCATTAAAGAGATAATACATATAATGCTTTGTTTTGTGTTCTTAGTTTGTGATATTGGGAAAATAGTCACAGGATCTTGATGGTACATTATAGTGAAAATGAGTTGAACTAGAACTTTGTGAGTTTGTTACTGAATAATTGCTCTCTGGGGTCTTTGGATATAACTTTTATTTATTTATAAAATGCAGATAGTCTCTGTAATCATATAAAGTAACTAAGTCCTGAAATTTATTGATTCCTGAGTCTTTATGTTTACTACCTTGTAATTAAGGCACTGTGATAGGCTAAGATATTAGTGAACCTTTTCCTTCATGCTCAATTTATAAATTATTTTTAAGAAATAACAAGTACTCTTTGGGTGAACCTCCAAGGAAAGTACAAAATTTAGGAACATTCAAAAGGCTCACATCTTAACCTCTTGTATTGATATATTAAAAATTAATGATTTAACCATCACATGCTACTATGAATTCAGAATGCTTGATAGGAAAAATATTCTTACATAGCTTTTAATGCTTGAAGATCTGAATGTTTTAGGAACATAACTGAAAAATGTTATGCATTTGGGCACATTTTGGTATATTCTGTGAGATTATCAATCTCAAAATATGAAATTCTTTCAGAAACAGAATTTTCATTGAATCCTCTGTGTTGGCAAGGTGCAAATTTTGGCATAGTGCTAGCATTGCATTTAGTTTTGCACAAAACTCAAATCTTAAAAATAGAACTATTAAGGAATATAATTTTTCATCCTTTCCTGAATTTTTTGGGAAAAAGTAACTTATTTTTGCTTCATTTTTTGAATTATTTATAGCCACATAAAAGTGAAGTAGAAAGAATTATCTGATTTTTTTGAAAATGTAGCTGCTGAATATATGAACCAAACTGTGAAAGAATACATTTGGATTTGAAGGAAGGGTAGGAATTTATTTGTGTCATTCAGATTCATTGAACTCAGAATACTTTCTTAACCAAATAATTCAATAAATAACTAAATAAGCAAGAAGACAAGCAAGCAGACAAGAAGGCTTGTCAATGGTGAATAATAAATACAATCTTACCTTTTTTCTTCTCTCTTTTGTCATTAAAAAATGAATTTCTATTCAGAGTTGTAATAGTGATTGGTATATATGTCTGTGGCAAAATTATTAGTTTTATTAGAGAAATAAAACAATAGTCAGTTCTAATAGTAGTGTTGTGATGAATGAAGACATGGTCTATTTGAAAATGATTCAGTTATTTAAATGATAATGATGTACTTCTAGATATATAACTATCTGTACAGGCTGTATATGACTGATTGAAATCCTGGCAGGTCAGTGGTCTATTCTAATCTGTTTGACCCTTATCATACTTATTGTTAAATATTTTGAATATAATCTATAAGACTTACAGTGACATGGAAAAATACTTAGAATATAAGGTAATTTAAACAGAGCTTAATGTAACATAAAGGTTGATTTATATATATATAAAGTGTATATGTATATACACTTTCTGGTGCATTGTAGTCATACATCTTGATGAAGTTCAGGATGGTATAGGTATACATGCACACAACACTCATTTAGCCCTTTCCCAATTCCAACCCCATTCCCTCCCCCTTTCCTCTTTCCCATGCTCACTATAGTGATTGACTTTGATAAGTTTGTGTATGTACATCATGTCCATCGAGGTGTTTCTCTCTTCCTCCCTCCCATCTCCCTCAGTTAGGTCACCTTCTTCATTCATCTAAGGTTTCTCCTCTTTTGTCTGGAGTCCCTCCTATATCTTCTTTTCTCCTTAGCTTCCACATATTAGAGAGAACATCTGACTTTTCACTTTTTGTAACTGACTAATCTCACTTAGCATAATGTTCTCCAGTTCTATCCATTTCCCTGCAAATGACATAATTTTATTCTTCTTTACGACTGAGTAAAATCCATTGTGTACATATCCCATAGTTTTGTAATCCATTCATCTGTTGATGGACATCTCAGCTGGTTCCATAGTTTGGCAATTGTGAATTGTGCAGTTATAAACATAGATAAGCATGCATTACTCTGGTAATTTGGTTTCCATTCTTTTGGATATATACCCAGTAGTGGTATAGCTGGGTTACATGGTAGATTCATTCCCATTCTCCTGAGGATCCTCTATACTGTTTTCCAAAGTTGTTGCACTAGTTTGCAATCCAACAAAAAATATATTAGAGCTCCTATTTCTTCACATCCTCATCAGCATTTGTTGTTTGCGTTTTTAATGATTGCCATTCTAATTGGAGTTTAGTGAAATCTCAGAATAGTTTTGATTTGCATCTCTCTGATTGTTAATGATGTTGGATATTTTTATATACTTGTTTGCCATTTATATTTCTTCTTTTGTGAAGTGTCTATTTAGTTAACTTTCCCATATTTTGATTGAGTTATTTGTTTTTTTGGCCAGTTAGTTTCCTTGAGTTCTCTGTATATTCTAGATATTAGTCCTCTATCAGAGAAGTAGCTGGCAAAAATCTTCTCCCATTTTGTTGGCTCTCTGTTGAGGTTCTTGATAGTTTCCTTTGCTGCACAGAAGCTCTTCATTCATAATTATAAATAGAAACTTAAAAATGGAGTGAAAACTTCTGGTACTATCTGATAGGTTCATGGTCAGCTAATCAAAAAATTGGCTAAAACAGAAATTATAAAATGGATGCATACACAGATAACTTTTTACATTTAAAGCACACAACCATATCTTTGTTCATCAATCTTTGATGATAAAACAAGAACAATCTATAAATTTGGATCTTATAACTGAATTTTCAAAATATCTTCTAGGCCATACATATGTAATTAATACATTGTTTATAATAATTTCCCTTTATTCATTTATCTTTCAGTATCCTAGAGGTAGTTTGATTACCTTTATTAACCTGTTTATGGTTCTGGGAATCAAATTCAGGGTTTCCTACATGTTAGGCAAGCAGTCTACCATTGAACTATACCCCCATGCCCTATTTTTAAAGAAGTGTAAGAGCTTATATACTAGCAAAGAAAATTGATTGAAGAATCCTTCTATTTTTGTGATTTTTTTCTGGCTCATTTAAAAACATCTTACCATATTTAATATAACATCAATTTTTAGTGACTTGTATTCTTTCCCAATGATTCAGCTTAATGTTTATAGAAATAACTTCCTTTCATGCGAGTTTACATAATAGCTCGTCATACTAGTATTTAATTAAATTACTTTCCTTGATTTACATTATTATTTATTGTAAACACAATCTCACCTGGTATCATCTGGCTTGGGAATGATAGAATATTTTTTTAGTATACTCCAAAACATCTATGAGAAAATAAAATATGTTCATTTATCCAAGTTTTATTAATTGTTTCTATTAACAGTCTAAAATTCTGAAAGCCAACAAATTGTGACCTAGCAGAGTACCACTGAAAAATTACTTTAATCTTTTTTTTTTTTTTTTTTTTTTTTAATATGAGTTCAGGGAATCCCATTGCAATAGTTGCAACACAGTTTGATTTTTTTTAACAAAGTGATAAGCAACAGGGTCAGATTTGGCTACACAGAAGTCAGCACTTCTGAGCCAACAGGAACAAGAAGTTCTCCAAGACTGATAACAAGGAGGCAGAGATGAAAGGGGCAATTAATGCTCTGCACTAGAATAAGCATTTTCTCATTCTGGGGACTTAAAATAATAGCAAAAGGGTTCTGGAAACATTGTTTAACCTAGGTAAATAATAAGGAATTATTCACAGTTTCTATAATACTTAAGACAGATCCTGTTGCCAAATAGAACCTTAGCATACTGTATGTCTTAATGGCTTTTCCTTCACATGGGGGTTAGGAAATGTTTGCAAACATAAAGGAAGATTTTCTAACCTTGTAATAATTTCACTCTCCAATTCAACAATATACACATGCTAGCTGTCAGAACATAGGGAAGAGATAGAAAAGGAGAAAAGGAAGAGGTTATTATCTCTCTGAAAAACAAAATGGAAATGCCCTCCTCAACAAAACAAAACAAATTAAAATAAAATAACACACACACACACTCGAGAGCATGCATTTGTGCCTAACCATTATCACAGCAAAGTAAACATCAAACCAACTCTCTCTTGGCCTCACATTCTACTGTGGACCAGTAGTGCAATTTCTTAGCCTCCTTTTAGAGCAAAATGCCCAGGAAGTGCTATCTCCAATGCCCTTTCTCCTTTTTCCGTTTGTCTAAGCCAGTTTTCTTCTCTAATAGTCTGTTAGAATTGCTCCTGTCCACATCAATAAGGACCTCCACACTGTTAAATCCAGTGATGGATTCACAGTCCACACCTTAGTTGACTTACTGCATTCAACTCACTTATCACACCCTCTCTTTGATACATATTCTTCACCTGGCTCCTGGCATGCCATGTAACTCCTAGTTTAACTTACATTTCATTAGCTAATTTTTCAAAGTCTGGTTTCTTGATTCCCCATCTCCTAAACTTTGGAGTATCTCAGAAAACAATTGTCCTTGTACCTATAACTCTTTGTAGATCTTACCTCTCTTCAAAGGTTTTAATACATATATGCTGTCAATGCCTAACTGTATATGTAAATGTGTTAGTTAGCTTTCCATTGCTGTAACAAAATATCTGAAAAAAATTTATTTTAGCTAATAGTTTAATAAGATTCAGTCCACGATTATTTGGCTCTATTCTTTTGAGCTCATGGTAAGGAAGAACATCATGATGGGGAGCATATTGTGGAACAGAGCTGCTCACATTATGATAGTTGAGCAGCAAAGAGAAAGAGGAAGGGGCCAGGGTCCCAATATACTCTCCAAGGTCACTCTCCGGTGACCCCATTTCATTATAACCCCTCTCTCCTTACTCTTAAAGGCTCCACCCCCCAGTAGAGCCACAAGCTGGTGACCACGCCTTTATCATATAGGCCTCTGGAGAAACATTTAAGATCCAAGCCAGAATAGTAGCTTATATTTCCCCCTTAAATTTTAGACTGGAGTACCATTTCCATATTAAATACTTGGATGTCTAACAGAAATCTTGAACTCAACATGTCCATAACTGAACCTTTTATCTCCCTCCAAACTTCTTATCAGTCTTTCCTGTCTGAGTAAATGATGACATGTCTTTTCTTGGTTCTCATATTAAGAAAACAAAAAAAAACAAACAACAAAAAACCTTGAACCTGCTATGGCTTATGGTATATTCCACATCCTATCTATATACAAGTCCTTCATCTCTGCCTGCAAAATATATCCAGAATCTACATTTCTTTTCATGGCTTTCTTTGCTTTTTGCCTGGATTTTTCTAATGACTCCCTAACATGGTCTCTGTACTTCCTTTCTTCCATCATGCTGTGTATCTGCACAGAAAAGCTATAGTGGTTCTTTTAAACATCCTGCCAGATCATGTGACCCTTCTGGTTTCTCTCCATATCCTGTGAATAGAGCCAGTGCCCAGACAGAGCTCAGATTGGCCACTTGGCTCCAACCCTGCTGCTCTCACTCTCCTGTGACCAGAGCAAACACATTTCTGTCTAGGTCTTTAGCATTGGCCATTCTTAGCCTGGAATCACTTCCTTCATCTTATGCATGAGGCTGGCTTTTAACTATTTTTTATGTTTTTCTCAAATGGTACATAAAAACTGACTGCTTTATTTAAACACCAATCTCTCCTTTCCCAACAGTACCTATCCCCTACCTCCTTTATTTTCCTCTATAACTCTATTCACTATCTAACATGTGAGCTAGTTGACTTCAGTGTGTGTATGTGTGTGCATTATAGTCATGAAATGTATGATATAATATAATATAAATAATAGGAAAACCTACATAAAATATGCTATAAAATTTAGCTCCCTCTGGCTATGTCTATACTCAGAGGAAGCATGGCTCCTTAATTTAAAATGTCTGATTATTTGAGGGAGAGTAGAGTGGAAAGAAGTTTTTCTTCTGCAGTCCTACATTTATCCTATTGGATTTGAATGATCAAAAGATTCTCATCACTGAAATTTTATTTAGTCAACTGGTGACAAACTTGACTAATAGTCATTAGAATTCAGAAAAGTACTTCTGGGAATAATAATACATGTTAGAAATTTTAAACAATGTTTCAGATAGTTATTTGACTATTTATATTTTTGAAAATAACTTCGGAGACAATAGGCAGTGACACAGCTACCGGTATGGAGAACCCTGTATGAGCTGGAGGATTTTTGTGCATGTGTTTTAAATATATTATCTCAGCTGGCCATGGTGGTGCACTCCTGTAATACCAGTACTTGGGAGGCTGAGAGAGGAGGATCACATGTTCAAGGGCAGTCTCAGCAAATAGTGAGATTCTCATCAACCTAGCGAGACCCTGTTTCAAAATAAGAATAAAATAGTGCTGGGAGTATCGCTCAGAGGTAAAATTCCCCTGGGTTCAAGTCTCAGTAAAACACACACACACACACACACACACACACACACACACACACACACACACACAATCTATATCTATCTATCTATATATGTATGCATGTAAAATCTCGTTCAATCTTCTGATCAATTCTTCAGTGTAGACATTATTGGAATTTCCTAGATGAGAAAATTGGGCCTCAAAGGGTTAAGAGACTTGCTTTGCAATATACCAGTAAGCAGCAGGTCTTTCTGGCAGCCAGCCACATGTTTTTCCCACTCACTGTAACTTGTCATATGAAAGAGCAATGGAGATCAATGGAATGTGGAACACAGCATTTTAAATAGAGCAGAGCAGTTCATGTTTCCAATCTCAAAGTGATTTTCATGTATTTTGGAAATATATACGTCTTTCCACGCATATTTTTGCTGCCAGAAGACATAATGTTAATCTCTAGGTAAATAAAACAAAACGAATAAATAAACAAACAAATACCTCCTCTACAACTGCACACTTTGCATTATGATAGATTTATGAAAGAAGTGTCTGACATTTAAGATCATGTGCTAATGAATATGTGCTAATAAACATGTTCCACCTCTTGACCTCCCAATTCTTACTTACATATCAATCTAATTCATGTATAGGCATGTGAAACTTATGTGAATATTTCTGCTACCTTGTAATATTTTAGCTTTATTTTTAGTAGAATGGAAAAACATCAAAGTTCTTTTTAATCAAAAATCATCTGGAATTTTAGTCCAGGGTGAGTGTTGCTCAATGTGTGGTCATTATTCTCAATACTCGTAGACAAGAAAATACTATATTGGTCATTATACTGGACACTGGAGAGATCACAAGACGAGGAAAAACTTGACAGAGCTTCTGGCAGTGCAAGAGACAGAAATACATTTTTCTAATCTTTTAAACTACTGAGCCCAAGAACCTAGTTCATGAATCCAAATATAAGTCTAAAAAATAGATATAGGTGGAAAATGAGAAGAGAATCTGAATAAAAAGGGTACTGGTTGCATAAGGGATTGGTGGACTGGCAGCATGATCACAACAACAGCTGTATGACAGTTGCAGCCATGACAAAATGTTACAGCAGAAAGCTATTTTTAAAAATGCTGAGATATAGTATTTTGGGATTCAATAGCTGTGGAAGGATAAACTGCTGTCTTGACAGGTTCTAGCTATCTGACAGAAAGAGGAGATGCTGTGGTTTGGATATGATCTGAGTATATCTACTAAGGGGTTCTGTGCTGGAAGCTTGGCCTCCAAAGTGGCAGTATGGAGGTGGTTGACCCTCTAAGAGATGGGGGCCTAGAGGGAGCTGATTAGAGCATAGGGCCCCAGACCTTGGAAAGGACTTATAGTGGTCTCTCAGGGTTAGTTTTTCCAAGAACAGATTGTTATAAGAGACAGACTCACCCCATCCACACTCTCTGGCTCCTTGTCTTGCCATGTGATCTCTCTTTTACAGGTGTTCCTACCAGGATGCCATCTGCTATGCTTTGATAAAGCTAGGAAGACCCTTGCCAGAACACTGGTCCAATACTTCTGAACCTATAGACTATGAGGTAAATAAATTTCTTTTTAAAATACTTAGCTTCAGCTATTTAATTTTTTTTTTTTTTTTTTTTTTTTTTTTTTTTTTTGCGGTACTGGGGATTGAACTCAGGGGCATTCTACCTCCGAGGAGCTACACCCCCAGCCCTATTTTTTATTCTTTATTTTGAAACCGGGTCTCATTAAGCTGCGGAGTGCCTCACTAAGTAGCTGAGGCTGGCCTCAAACCCGGATCCTCCGGTCTCAGCCTCCCAAATGCTGGGATTACAAGCGTGCGCCACCACGCCCGGCTAGCTTCAGCTATTTAATTATAACAACAACAACAACAAACAAACAAACAACAGAAGGAAAGACAAGAAAACACCTATGAATTCCATGTTATAAATGTCAGTACAAAGAGGCTGGGATAGAAAGAATCAATTTAATCCTAGAAGAGTGCCCTGAACAGACCCTTGATATATTTATTCTGCATATCTTTATCAATATGTGAAAAAAATATGATAACAAATTGGAGAAAGCAGGCGTACTTGCTTGCATGTAGTGTACAACTACTTTCATTAAGTTCTGTTAAATCAACCCTCAGTGCAAAGAACATCTGCACTGAGTTTGGTAGCAAAGAACATGGGCAGTGGAAGCAGACAGGTATCAATTCTTCTCTTTAATCTGACATTTACCAGTGGGTTGATCTGGAAGACATCATTCAATATGGCACAATAGTGGTATTGTGAGGATTAGAAGATAATCCATTTGAAAAAGTATTTAATACAGTGTGTCTCACATACTAGAACTCAAAGACATGTAGAAATTATATTCAATTGTTATATTTTTGTTGGTTTTCCTCTTATCTTCCCTTTTCCCACCCTTCTTTCATTTTTCTCTTAAGTTCAAGAATATTATGCTTACAAGTTGTCAGTTACTTTTAATTCTGGAGTTTGATAGAGACATCATATCTTCTCTGGAAGAACACAACCTGAAAGATATTTTTAGTCTTGTCAATGTATTCTGGGGAAAAGGGTCAACTGGAGATTTTTTGGGCCCTCAGAGGTTATCCCTCTCCATGACCCTTCAGTATAGATATCTGAGATCACTGAGGAATGGGTGAAAAGATTTGTAGCAGAATTAGAGGACCTCCTGGTAAGAAAGGAATTAATATTCTACCCTTTTATTTAACAAATTAATCTCATTAAGGTACAATATGTATATGATAAAATCCCCAACTTTAAATACAGTTTTCTGACCCTTTCACTTTTTATGTTTGCGACATCTCTGACATACTGGTATGAACTTGCCTGAGGCCTCCAAGAAGGAAAAGAGACCATGGGTCTCTGAAGAGAAACCCCAAAAGGAGAAGAGGACACTAGTCTCTTACTCAGTTCAATATCCACCTGTGCACTGTGGTAGGGGAATAATCACCCTTTGTTCTACACAAAGGATCTGGTTAAAGCTTGAAATGCAAGTGTTTTAAAATGTTCCTTGGTGAAAATAAAAGAATGCATGAAAATTTGGGATTCTTTTTGGAAAAGAATATATAACTTTGCAAAGGCCCTCTGTGTGGATCTAAGGAAAGAGTGATTGAATTGCACCACAAGAAGTGACCTCCTTTTTTTCCACTTACAGCAAGTGCAACAGAGAACAAAGATTCCCAAGGTCCTGGAAAGTTTTTCAGTTCTTCCTCCAAGAGGCATTTGTATCCGTGGCTAGCCCTTGTACTGAGCCACTATGTGGGGAGTTACCATGGGCCAAACTGTGAAGGTATGGGGAAAATAAAAAGCAGAAGTGGAGAGGTTTTTGATAGTATATTAAAGGACTGTATTTCCATTGACTTAAATGTTGAAAAAGATGTGATCTTGTTTTGAATCCTAAGGTAAAATGGAACATGCATATGCACATAAGTACACACTTTACACACAATATATTACATTATGTTCACATATAAAACACTACCTTATTAGTACTAACAGTATAATTTTGTGACAAACCGAGATGTTACGGGCTACGAAAATAAATGAGAACACGTTGTCTCCTAACTACAAAGAGTTTATTGCATAAGAGGTGAAGTAGACATGTTTGCAAATGACTTTTCATCATTTAGGTTGAAGTTATTCAGTTGGGCTATGAAAAATACATCATAGTCTTACAAATAGAAACAGTTGAGGTGGCATTACACAGTGGGATTTCACAGTGCTATGGTTTGAATGTTGAATGTCCCCCATGAATTATAGGCTTGGTTCCCAAGGTGACACTATTAGAAGGTGGTAGAATCTTTAAGAGGTAGATCCTAATGAGAGTCCCTTATGTCATTGAGAGCATATCCTCAAAGGGATAATGAGATCATTGTCTCCTTCATTTTATTTATTTATTTATTTATTTATTTATTTATTTATTTATTTATTTATTTATTTTTGCTTCCTGGCTATGAGGTGAGCAGTTTTCCTCTGCCACATGTTCCCACCATAATGTGCTACTCTGCCATAGGCCCAAATCAACATGATCAATGATGATGCGCTGAAAGCTCCAGAACTGTGAGCAAAGATAAACCTCTTCTCTTTATAAGTTGATCACCTCAGGTATTTTGTTATGGTGACTGAAAGCTGGTTAACACAGAAAGGGAAGTTCAAAAGTGCCTGGGTGAGTTCATCACAGATTGAGCTTCGCAAAGGGAATTTGTAGCCAAATCTTAGAGGTCTTCAGGAGCTTTTATAGTTGTTAATGGTTTGTGAGCTGGAAATGAATGATATGAGCTGTGCCTTAGAATACTTATTTTATCAGCCAGTGTGTGAAAAACTGAAGCAAAAGGGCTAGGAAAAGAGTGACAGAATTTTTTAGTAGCCAAATACCTGTAATTTGCTCAGTCCTCTTGTCTCCATAGTGTTTTATAAAACTACAAATCAATATGCATCTCTTTCAGCTGTAAATGTAGCCTTATGGGATGGATTGTGTTTTTGTTAGAGTTTTATGGGCCTGAAATCTGATGACCTTTTTAAAATATTAATGGAAATGTAGCTTCCCATTTCTTGTACTATTTCAAGCTTGTGTGTAAGACTGAAGATAACATGGTTTGTAGATCTCCCAACAAAGCAAATTGTTATCCAGAAACTAAATGAAGATCTAAAAGCAGCCACCTAATTATAACATTTGGCAGCCTAGAGAGAGAGTATGCCTTGTTTAATTTAAAATATTTAATTCATTTAATATAAAGTCCATTGTGGATGAAGATACAGAAAAAGGAGACCTAGTAAAAGATTAAGATTACAAGTATATGCTAATATACTTAACTACTATGGTGTTTTTCAGATGAAAATGGAGATTTTAATACCGTAATAATAATTTTCTTGTTCATTTGACTTTAAATCTTGCCATACATATGGATTACTTTTATATCTCTTTGGGTTTCCAGACCTATATTATAGGCTAAAAACAGGTGGATGAGAAAGGTTAATTTTCAATGGTTTTACAGTAGAATCTAAAGCACTCCCTCCTGATTTTCTGGAAAGATCTGAGTAAATTATTTTCCTGTATCATCCACCAATGTGATTGATGGTTCAGGGCCTCCAGACACTATTCCCAAATGGAGCTGCTACCAAGGGATATGATATCTTGTGATAGTTAAAATCAGCTATTAGTGACACTGAATTTTCTTCAAAGTATAGAATATAGTTAAAAGCCCCATTCACTGGTTCCTATGCCATATGGTATGAGTATATGTGTGTGTTTGGTTGTACAGTATTAAATCCACTAAGTACTAGGTCAAGGGCTTAGACATATATGCTTTCAAGTGTTTGATAACTAATATATTAGTTTGCTACTAATAAGTAACAAGCCACCTCACTGCATAGAATGTAAAACAATAACTTATTATTGATCACAAATGTTCAGCTTGGTGGTTCTGCAGATCAGGGCTCTCTCATGCATCTATGGTCCACTGTCAGTTTGCTAAGTGGCTTTATGAATCTTAGCTACTCCTCTCTCTCTCTCTCTCTCTCTCTCTCTCTCTCTCTCTCTCTCTCTCTCTCTCTTTCTTTCTTCCTCCCTTCCTTCTCCCCTCTCTCCTCCAGGAGAAACTTGCATCATGGTCTGAAGTACCTGCCTCTCCTGATGCCTGCCTCACCCCACCTGCCATTTTCTTTCATACAATTATTTTCTCTAATAAACTCCTTGCACATTAATCCTATCTTGGGGTCTAGAATAGACTTCTCAGAAAACCTAACACACATAGTTAACCATAAACTAAGAAAACTATAGCAAAGACTTTTCATGTGGTGTTTACAGATCTGCAGGGATATGTGTAGACATACTTATTTCTGTGTGTGTATTGTTCTATGGCTTTATCTCCACCTGTTTCTGGTATAGTTGGTATGTGAAATGTGTACATGTCTCTGTGTGTCTGAATGTTTGATATTCTGTTGGGTGTAATACACATAAAGAAAGAGTTTGTAGGGGCTGTAAGGTCTTACAGTGATCCTACTGGGTGCACTGAGAGGAAGGAAATGAGGACAATCATTTCTTCAGCTCTTACAGTGTTCTTGATTGACTTCTATATGCAAGATATCCACAAATTTAGTATATCTGTATTTTTTCCATAATAATTTCCCAACTACCTTAAATAGTCAGCTCTTCTTTTTCCTTTCATTTATACACTGGGTGTGTTTGTTACTGCTATTGTTTTCTACTATCATTCATGAACTGATGTGACAGTTATGTAATTCACCAAAATGCTGGCAGACCTTAACAATCCAATAAAGCCGTATTGCCTAATTTGTCCTGCTCATAAAACTCTTAGGGAGACTGTTGGAAAACTGGCTGTGATTGACTAGAATGAAAGAGGATGTTCAAGCTGTTGAACTTGGGCTATTTTCTATAATAAGTGTATGCATGTGTATGAATTTGAGTATATTAATACACCACACACACACACACACACACACACACACACACACACACACACACACACATATATATATATATACAAGCCTCTGATTAATTCTGTGTATTTCAGCACCTTTTTGTCAACACAGAGTCTTTGTGTATATAATCATGGTCCTTTTTAGACAGTACTAAATCCATTGCATAAAGAGAGTGGAAATCCCTTCTAGGTAAAGTGTGGGAAAGGTAGGAGATTCTGAGAATCCTTTAAATTAGAAAGTCTCTAGTGAAAGGTTTATCATGATATAATTCACATGCCAGTCAATTCACACCCTTTAAGTGTAGAGGTTTATGGCTTCCAGTATGTTCATGGAACTGTACAACCATCACCACAATCAGTTATAGACTATTTTAATTAGCTCAAAGAAAAACCCATGCCCATTAGTTGTCACCCTCTTCTATGTCTATCTCTATCTTCACAGCTCTAGGCAACCACAAATCTACTATGGATCTACCTATTCTGGACATTTCATAGAAATGGAATCCTACAACATTTCTTCCTTTGTGATTGGCTTCTTTCATTTAGCATGTTTTCAAAGATTATTTAGTTGCAGAATCTCTCGGTACTTCATTTATTTTTATTGCTGAATATTTCATAGTATGGATATATCACATTTCCTTTATCTATTCATTAATTGATGGACCTTTGGGTTATTTCCACACTTTGGCTATTGTGAATAATGCTACCATGAACACTCATATGCAGTTTATTTGTGTGAATGTAGCTTTCCATTTTCTTAGGTATATGCTGTGAGTAGAATTGCTAGGTTATATGTTAACTCTGTTTAGTCTTTATAGGAACTGCCAGGCTATTTTTCAATATGGCTGCATCAATTTATATTCCCACTATCAGAGTATAAAGGTTCCAGTTTCTCTACATTTTTTCCACTAACACTTTTATTATCATTTTTCCATTCTAGTCATCCTAGTGAATAAGAAGTGACATCTCATTATGGTTTTGATTTGCATTCCCCTGATAGATAATGTCTTAGTCTGCTTGGGTTACTGTAACAAAATACCATACACTGGTAATTTATAAATAATAGAAATTAATTTCCCACAGTTCTGGAGATGGGTGTGCGCAGGTAGATTTGGTATCTGATGAGGGCTTACTCTCTGCTTCCAAGATGGTTCTTTATTACAAAATTTTTATGTAATGGAAAGCAGAAAAAGAGCCAAAAAGGCCCCCTTAAATCCTTCATTAATGAGGGCTCTGCCTCCAAAATACTTCTTTAGGCATTGAGGATTAAATTTGAATGTAAATTTTGGAGAGACACAAACAACAGATAATTTTGAACATCTTTCCATGCACTTATTAGCCATTTGTATATATTCTCTGCAAACAAACAAAAACTTTGCTTCTTTTAAAAATTGGGTTATATATGACTTTATCTTTGAATTGTAATAGCTGTTTTTATATTCTAAATACAAGCACTTCTTCAGATACAATATTGCAAATATCATCTCTTAGTCTATGTGTTGTTTTTTACTTTCTCGATAATATCCTTTGAATCACAAGGCTTTTACTTTTAATGAAGTCCAATTTATCTATTTTGCTACTTGTATTTTTGTTATTAAACTGGAACTTTTTAGAAGAACAGTCCACATATTTCCATCACACTGGAAATCACTAGGTTTTCTCACACTTAGCAGTGCAATTATAAGGAGTGGCTCCCTGGCATGCTCTGTTAAGAATTCTGAAGCCAATTCCACACTTATTGGGGAATAATGTTTATCAAGGAAACAGGAGCTGATAGTCCTATGCATCTTTTAACTCATGTTCACATGAGTGATTTGTAAAATAATATCAATGATTATAAATGATTATAACATTTTCCTTGAGTCTCTAAGGAAAAAGTTATGGCATTTAGTTTAAACAAGGTTTGTAGGACAAAAAAAAAAAAAAAACAAATCAGGTGGCCTTCCTTTATTTTTTTCCTCATTAGTCTTGCCCTCTGCTTAATAGCAATTATTTATTATTCAGAAAATACTTATTAAGAATGCTTAGCCGGGTGTGGTGGCACACGTTTGTAATGCCAGCATTTGGGAGGTTGAGACTGGAGGATCCAGGTTCCCGGCTAGCCTCAGCTGCTTAGTGATGCCCTCTGCAACTTAGTGAGACCCTGTTTCAAAATAAAGAATACAAAATAGGGCTGGGGGTGTAGCTCCTCGGAGGTAGAATGCCCCTGAGTTCAATCCCCAGTACCGCAAAAAAAAAAAAAAAAAGAATGCTCTAGCCAGGCTTGGTGGTGCACACCTATAATCCCAGTACTTGGGAGGCTGAAACAGGAGGATTGCAGGTTCAAAATCAGCCTCAACAACTTAGTCAGGTTTTCAGCCACTTAGGGAGATCCTTTTTCCAAATAAAAAATAAAAAGGGGTGGTGGTGTAGCCCAGAAGTAGAACACTCATGGGTTCAATCCCAGCACCACACATGTACACACACATGCAAAAGAAAAAGAGAGAGAGAGAGAGAGAGAGAGAGAGAGAGAGAGAGAGAGAGAGAGAGAGAGAGTATTCTAGGCACTGTCAATGTAGTAAACAAGAGAGACATGATCCCTACCCATCAAGAGCATGCATTAATTAGCAATTGCTGCCTCTCTGGCATTTTGGACCCAATGTCTTTCATCATCCTTGACTCCTGTATAGCAAAATCATAAATAGCAGTTCTAGTATAAAGATCTTCAAGACACATAGTCAGACTCCATCCTCCTTCCCAGGTTTATTATTAAGCCAAATAGCAAAATATACCACTGGTCAGTATCCAACCAAGGTGAGGTGGAAGGTGAGTGTGGTGGACAAAAGGCCCTGGACAGTTGAAGAAAAAAGAGTCGAATTTGAGCATTCTAGTGTAGAGTTGGTTACCAGACAATGGTTTCAATCCATTACTGAGTGATTTGTGAAAATTATGATTTCAGCAGTTCTCAAAGTCATTTTAACCTTAAACCAGAGCTAACAGGACTAATTGTTGGAAATTTTTGAATGAGTGCTTTCTAAAGCCCTTTCCAAATTTGATATTTGGTAACTTTAAATTACAATATTAAAATCACTAAAGGAAAATTAAATTACTTCCTGACAAATTCTATTTTATAAAATCTTTCTTTTCCCCAACACATAATCAATAAGTACTAGTTTTTTGTTTTGTTTTCTTTTGTTTATGGTATCAGGGATTGAACCCAGGGGCATTCTACTTCTGAGCTACATCCCCAGCCCTATTTTATTTTTTATTTGGAACAAGATATCCCTAAGTTGCTGAAAACCCTGACTAAGTTGCTGAGGCTGATTTTGAACCTGTGATCCTCCTATGTCAGCCTCGCAAAACTGGGATTACAAGCATGCGCCCCTATGCCTGGCTAAATACTAGTATTTTCGTGAACTAAAATTCCTTAATTCATTGGATAAGGCAATTTTTGTTACAATTGACCACATCCATCTAGAACATATCTGTTTCTAAAAATGTCTTCTAAGACTCAAAGTGAGGTCTTATACAAGTACTCAAATTAAGCAATTTTATAAATTTATGATGTAGCCTAAAGCTTGGTAATGAATACAGCATTTAAGTATTTCTATACTTAGAATATTCTAGACTTTATTACTCATTAATAAACTATTTCATTTTAACAATGGATTTTAGCAATATTTACATTTTACCAAAATATCACATGGAAAGTGAAAAACCCACAAAATTCCCTGGATATTTACTTCTTTTTAAAGAACCATTTTGATATGATGATACACAGAAGATTGACTATAGATTTTTCTCTGGATGAAAATACTTCAGATTGTGATGGTACTACCTTAGTAGCGCTTATAAAACTGCACCTATCTTTTTATTGTTTTTCCCTTTGCAGTGGAGATAATAAGATGAAACATAGTTGAACATTTCATTTTAAATTAGCTGGATACCTACAAACTAATATATAAACACACTCAAGTATGTCTATTTGTAATTTATACCTTTACCTATAGGTAGGAAACTGTACTAGAAAATTAAAAAAGAAAAAGGAGCATTTATTCATCTACTTTTATTATCAGGCTATAAGCAGCTCCCCTCACTTTGTAATGTACCTTCCAATATTATATCTGATCTTTCCAGTATTCCATTTGACATATAGAATTGAAAATAAGGTAATAACAAGCCCAGTGCTTGGGAAGATTGTTTCTTTTCATTTTTTTGCTATTTCATGAGCACAGTGAGAATATGTTTTGATCAAAAGCCAAAGTTATATTTTCTATATTCATATGAGGATCGAGTGTAACAGCACCTGAGTAGCCCAGTTGGTGAATTTATATGTGAGCAGAGGTGTATGAGGCTTCATAGGAAATGAACTTGCTGTATCTATTTTTCAGAAAGATGATAAAACACTATTAAGATTTTTTATCCTGACTTACATTTTCCTACTTACCGTTAAAGGTGAAGCTCGATCTTCATCAGAAGTAAGCATGGAATGTTAAGGATTTTTTCCTTAATCTTTTGTATTGACCAAAATACAATTTTTGTTGGTTAGAAAAAGAAAAAATGGGGAGGGCAAAAGCCTAGATTTTCAATGTCAAAGGGAATTTTCAAATGTTTAACCTCCTAATTCTAAGTAAACCACAAACATAAATTTAGTTCATTGAACACTTCTGATTGATCTGGGGGGGGGTGGTATATGCCTGTAATCCCAGCTACTTGATAGGCTAATGCAGGAGAATCACAAGTTCGAAGCCAACCTGGACAACTTACTGATATCTTGTCTCAAAAATAAATAAATAAATAAATAAATAAATAAATAAATAAATAAATAAATAAATAATAAATAAATAAATAAAAGGCAAGAGTACCTCAGTATACACCAGTGAATGATATAGCTCACCTCTGTGTTCAAAGTCTAATTACACACACACACACACACACACACACACACACACACACGCATCTTATTGATTTAGCTCAGTTTGATATTTGGTATATAAATTCACAATAAAGTTTTATTTAATAAATGCTCCTTGGGACTAAAGGTATGTTTCAGTGGTAGGGAACTTGCCTAGCCTGCACAAGACCCTGGGTTTAATCTTCAGCTCCTAAAAACAGAATAAAACAAAACAAAAAAGTAATAAATGCTACTAAATATAAAGAAAGGCAAGCTGTCTTGAGGTTCAAACATGTGGGTCTGAGTCATTGATTAGAAAGTCAGGAACATTCTCTGGGTCTAAAACTTCAGGTCTATAAATTGAGGGGTGATAGATAAACAGGTATGATTAAATGATTTATCAATTCCCTCTACACAGAAATATCCATAGAATTTTCTAAAATTGCCTTGATTATTTTATCTCTTTTAGTTATCATGACTTTTGAGCTATGCTGTGATTGCTTTGACTTTCCATTTCAATGTATTTTTATAATAAAATTAATATGAAAGAAATATAACCAGATTAAAAAATAACTATTATGACTGGAAATTACTTACATTCCATGCTCCTTTAAATCTCTTACCCTAAATATGTCTTGAGGTTCCTCTATCTGCTAGGGACATTTGAATCCTATAAACAATTTTAAATAAAACCTTTAAAAGTGACAAACGCTGAGTAGAGAATGGAGAAGTGACCAGAAGAATTCAGGTGAATCAGATTGTTGAGTAAGTACTGGCATGCAGCTTGTGCTGAGAATTGATGCCCCTTGGGCATTTGTAAAGCTGTCTTTAGAGTCAGGCTTGATGCCACTGATATAGTGCCCCACCCCCCAGCAGCCATGCAGCAGTGGGGACAAGGCAACTAGGCAGAGGTGTATGTTTGGAAATGAAGCAAGAATCTTGGATTATTTACTAAAATGACATTTTCAGCATCTAAAGCCCTGACAGCTGGGTGATTTAACTTCCCCCTTGGAATCGTTGCCTTGCCTCTCAGTGGTTCCCAATCGCTCTCCCTCAGCTATCTCTCCCTAGCACAGATGGTAGTTGTGAAGATGTGCATGTAAGGAGAAAACCCTGGTGTTGTAAAATAAGCAAGACTGTTTCCCCTCTGGATTTCTCTCACTAATATAGCCATTGCTGCTGTCATGTACTGTTTCAAAAAGGTGAAGAACAGTCAAGGGAACAGTGATGATAGAGAAAGTCAATGAATAAATGATGTTGTGAAGATAAGAGTTTTATGTGCCAGAGATGAGGGTTTTTCTTCTTGCTTTTAAATTCAAGCTTAACTTTTCAATTTTTAGCGATAATTTTCTTCTTGGTTTCGACACACACCCATCTACACACCCACATAGACACTCACTCACATATTATTTAAGACATCTCTAAGACCGAAAGTACTTTATTCTAAGATCTATTGACACATCATTTTTTCAAAGAAACTTAATAATACCAAATATATTTTTTCTCATTTTGCTTACTTTTAACTCTAGCTATGTCCGCAGCTCAACAACAATTATCAATTGATCATTAGGGAATATTAACCTGTTCCCCAACTGTCTTACAAAGGGTAATGATTATTGATAGACTTTTATATCCCTTTATAAAGATTATAGATTTCCAAGATGTTTTGTAGTGTACTTCAAAAATTGTGTGGGAAAATTAAAATAAAACAAAATATACTCTCATGAGATTGATAGGGGCTAGTTGCTTATTTATTTTATTTATATATTTATTTTAGAGAGAATGGGAGAAGAAGATAGTTCCAAGGAAGGGAAGTATTACTGCTGTATCCAGAGCTTCAAGGTTCCTGAATATTAGGGAGAATTTGAAAATAACGATAGAATAGGAGCCAATGGTAGTCACCATCGTGTTCATTTTTATCTAAAAAGCCCAATTTGGGATGCAGTTTATTATGGTCAATGATAATAACGTTTAAAATAACACCAACTCTATTATTTTATGTTTGAATGGTATTCTTAAAAATAATTTTTAAAGTTTTATCCCCTATACTTCTGGGCAGTAGAAAGTTCAGTAGCAGTAACAGTTTTTTCTTTTACAATAAAGTTGGTATTCTGAGTGCATCTTTATTTATAAGTTGTGATATTTTAGGCTTGCTGTGTCACCTTTCTGTGTCTTATTTTCTTCATTTATAAAAATGGATGATAATAACTGTGTTACTTAACTTACAAAGATGATGTTCTATAACCTGTGTAAATCCCTTTGCGAGCTATGAAATTCAATAGACATGTATGACATTATTAGTGCTGATTGGTTAGAACATCTTTATATATCTTCAAGTTATATTTTAAGTCTCTCAAAGGACATAAAGCAAGATTGCATTTAATCACAGCATCAATACAATTCATAATTACAAATTTTCCATAATACTTGTGTTGAGGATTGTATATGAGGCTATCAGTAACTTCACAGGGCCCTACGGGTTTAGCATTAGTAAAAGATCATTTGACTCAAGATTCTCTACCTCATTAGACTTATATTAAATCAAAGAATTGTAAGAAAATCTACTCTTTGATCAAGAAAATCAAATGCTACACCTAAAATATTCACCAAATTCTTAATTCTCTCAGGTCTTTATCTGGATGCATCCAATTAAGGGGGGTAGCAAAATTTCTTAGTGAATATACCAGTTTGAAAAACATAGGTCTCCAAGAATGATAAATATTTTTGAGATACTATATGTCTGAGTTATATTAATATCTGAATTATATTAACATCTAAAGCCCTTTGAAAAACTTTGCAATTGGTAATCCTATCTTTAAAAGGATTGCATATTTTAAAATACAACCTTACTTGATATTCACTGCATATTTTTGAAAATATGCCGTTACTTGATATTTACAACTTTCAGGGAGCAATCCTACTGCAGAAGGAAGGGAAGAAGGAAAAAGGAAGGAAGGGAATGGGGAGGGAAGGAAATGGAAGAAAAGAAGGAAAGAAGGAAGGAAGGAAGGAAGGAAGGAAGGAAGGGAGGGAGGGAGGGAGGGAAGGGAGAGGACACTATTGATTTTTATTGATAATCTTCTGTGTGCCAGAGTATTTTACCTATGATGAGCAATTTAATCCTCTTGAAAACCATGCAAAGTAGTTTTGTGTTTGCATTTTACAGTTGGCATGGTCCTACAGATAGTAATAGCAAGGAAAATAATCAAATGAAAGTTTTTTTCTTTTTAAAGCATCATGCTTTTCGACATGCAGATGAGGCCAATACATACAATAGGTACTATTTGCTGATTACTGAATATAACTAACCTGAACATAGTGTTTTCTATGAGAGAGACACAGTTTTAAGTTCCTTAAGTATATTAATTCATTTGATTCTCTTGATAACCCTATGCATAAGATACAGTTACCAATCAAGTTTACAGACTAGGAAACTTGATTAGGAAACAAGATTCCTCCCCTAGAAAATATTGGGGCTAGCATTCAAGTCTTACTAGTCTGGCTCGAGAGACCATATTCTAGTTTTCATGCTTGCCCCTTCATTTCTATTATTTTTAATCCCCAGAACAATTTAATAAAGTAAATCTTGTTATCTCCATTTTACAAATGATGATATTAAAGATCTTCATTTGTTTTAGTTTTCAGAGCTAGTATAGAGTTCAGTTTTACTGTCTCCCCTCTGGAGTTGTTCCAACACATCTTTAATTTTCATTGAATGGGAAGTGAGGAATAGATATTATATAGTCTTTGTGTTTTGTTTTTTATATCTTAATTTCAAAAGGAAAAAAAAAAACTGGGCTTTTCATGCCTTGTATCTATGAGGCTTTCTAATCAAATAGCAGAAAATTGTGACAATGGAGGTTCCACCATGCTCGTTATGAATGGCGGCTCCAGACTCGGACACAACTGGGCTCTCAGTCTTGTTTTCCACCTATTGTATCTTTGGATGATTATGCAATTTTTTAAGACTCTATTTGTTCATCATTAAAATAGAAAAAAACATGCTAGTTTCCATATCATAGTAGTTTGATTAGGTTTAAATATGTTAATACTTATAAAGTGCTTTGTGTAGTAACACCACACAAGGCAATCATTTAACAATTTTCATTAAAAAGATATAAAAAAACTGATAATATAGGTCTTACCCCAAACTAGTAATATAGTCTTACTAGTATGATAGTATTAGTTTCACCATTCATTCTATCATTCATACTCTCTTAGTTATCAAATGTTTATTAGGCATCACTATGTTACAAAACCTAGTACTTCTAAGGTGATGAGAATACAAACTCCAAGCTTTGATAATTCCTTATATCATGATGAAAGCATTCTACAAAGTATGTATTTCAGAATCAAAATCTTCCCAGATGTTCTTAAGGAAATGTTTCATGGTCAAATAAATATGGGAATTTTCCTATAGAACATCTGCTTGTTGAGGATTGAAGATTATTAAAGATTCTGAGAAGATTAGCATTAGAGAGATCTGTTAATTTTGTTTAAGTCAATATGTCTCCAGCTTAATTATTGAATAAAACCTTTTTCTTGGTATACCAAGCAACATCCCATAAAATTAGTAGCACCTCAAACATTATTTGTTAAACACAATTCCTTTTCAAGTACCCTTTCCTATTTATTTCTTCTCTTTTTCTTGACTTGGACTCTTTTTTTTTTTTTTTTTGGTACTGGGGATTGAATTTAGGGGCATTCTACCTCTGAGATATACTCTCAGCCCTGTTTTTTATTCTTTATTTTGAAACAGGGTCTCACTAAGTTGCAGAGTGCCTCACTAGGTAGCTGAGGCTGGACTCACCCGGATCCTCCGGTGTCAGCCTCCCAAATGCTGGGATTACAAGTGTGCGCCACCATGCCCGGCTGACTTGGACTCTTCAATGGTTTCTTCTGTTACTTGAAGAGAGTGATACATCATCTTGTGCATCTAATGTAACTGTCAGGTATATTTGCTAACTAAAAATCAAATTGCTTGCAAGTATTGGCAGAACAACTGATACCTGCAACCCCCCCCCCATCTATCAACCTATAAGGGTATTTTAAATAGATAAATGATATCACTTTATCCATTAATAGAATGTGAGGAAAGAAAAAAATCAGGAGAAATAAGGACCTTAGAAGGTCAAATTAGAGTATCTCTTGTAGCATTGGACCACTACATTCTGCTAATTCCTGAAAATTATTATTATTTATTAGGTCACTTCCTTGTAAATAAGAAATCTCAACTCTATTTGCCTTAAAGAAAATGAGATGTTTATTATAAGAACATTAAACTATAACAACATTTAAATAAGAATGTAATAACCAAATACTCAGAAAGGGAAAGAACAAAGTTAACTTTCCAGACACCTTAGTATTGCGAGTTCACTGACATTCTCTCTGTATAGTTGCTTTTAACAGGACTGATCTTCTGACTATCAGTTTCTGTTTCTTTCTGCTTTAAAGACAATATGCTCTTAAAAAGAATCTGACTATCCCAACTATGTCAGAAATCTTCCCTTACATCAGTCAGTTTTAGGGCATAGAGTGTCACATTTCAAGCATGGACCTTTAGTATTGAACTACTATTAAACTAACCAAATGACATTTTCTTTGGAATAGATCAACACGGTGGGCACTGATATAGTGAATGCATTTTTCTCAATCCAAATGGTAAAGTTAATAAAATAGCTCACTTTTATGTACAAAAGACAGCAGTGTGTATTGACTATCTTGTTCCAAAACTATGTTAAGTCTTCTATCCTTGGTCCAAAGAGACCTTGATCACCTCAGAACAAGTCATCTGATATTGCTGAAGTAATGCCTATGAGTAAGAGAAATTCAGAATAGCAAATGATGAAGAAGGAAGAGGTAAATATTAATTTCAACTTTCAAAATGATTTGTTGCAGATTTTTGTGTTGAGATTTCTTATAAACTGAAGTTGACCATCTGGTCTCTATGATGGGCTGGATTTGAGTAAATCTTATTAATAAATGGGTGAACTTTATCAGGCATTTGATATGTCCTGTTTCATATCTTCTCAGTCCTTTTTATTATAGGAACTACATAAAGATGTTCCCATTAATACCTTATCTCTTCTGTACTATGGATCTGTGCTTTCTGCTTCTGGATCTTGAATTTTCTGCTTCTATGGAGAAAGTGGCAGTAACCCAATCAGCCAACCTAATGTATGCACACCTGAAATTCAAGGGATTTAACACACTCACCTATCAATCAGAAAATAGAAAGTGGTGGTTAAATATTCTTCTTTTTCAGTTCGAGGGTGGAAAATTCTGCAGTATGTTTTGAACTTTCCTTCAGAGGAGCTGAGCCCTAGTTATAGTGATAAATAGCTAGTAAGGCATCCTTGTACTGGCTTTCTTTTTGTACCCCTTACATTCTTCTTAAACTCTTAGTTTCCTGGAATAACTTTCTAAAACAAACTATCTGCATATAAGCCCTTGGTTTAGCCTTGGCTTTATGGATAACCTGAGACAAGATATAGGTTCACTGGACTAAATGATGCCGAGGTTTGAGAATTATGGGCATGTGAGTGAGGGTATTTCCAAAGATGATTGGCATGTGGGGCAGCAAACTGAGGGGCGTCAAGCTCTAAACATTGGCAGCACTGTCCAATAGGTTTGAGGCTCAGATGGAACAAAAGGTGGAAGAAGGAGGTATCACTGTGAAGGCAACTTAATTCTTTTTTTGTTTGTTTGTTTGGGTTTTTTTTGTGTGTGTGTGTATGTGTGGTACTGGGGATTGAACCCAGAGGCATTTTACCTTCGAGCTACATTCCAAGCCCGATTTTTTATTCTTTATTTTGAAACAGGGTCTCACTAAGTTACAGAGTGCCTCACTAGGTAGCTGAGGCTGGCCGAGAACCTGGATCCTTCGGTCTCAGCCTCCCAAGTACTGGGATTACAAGTGTACCCACCACACCTGGCTGGCAACTTAATTCTTAAGAGGGTGCATCTATTGCTGCTGCCAACATCTGAGGACATTGGATTCCAGTTCCTTTACTTTTCCAATGTGGATTTGCACTAACAATTTTGCAGGGCATTTCTTAGTCTTTCTATCTTGGACTAGAGATACATCATTGTTCCCTCATGTTCTGAGGATCCAGCTTCTTGGACTGGAAACTGCTGGTTCCTCCAGCAATTAGGCTTGCAGGCGACAATTGTGGGACTCTCCAGCTTCTGCCATATAAGCCACCCTAGTAAATCCCCTTTTATAATCATATATGTACATGTCATATTGGTTTTGTTTTCCTAAAGAAGCCTGATTAATACAGAAATCAGTACTGTGAAGGAGGTTGTTGCACTGGCTATACCTGATGATGTTGTTCAGAAGTTTTTGGAACTGATTTGTGGGAGGAGTTTGGTAAGGTTTGGAGATGCAGAATAGAGAAACCTTAGGGTGTGGTAAGCAGAGCTTAAAGGGCAATTTTGGTGGGAGCTCAGAAGAGCAAAATGCTGATAGAAATGCAGGACAGTAAAGATTGTGCTTATAAAGTTTCATATGGAAAGAAAGACTATTGGGAATTGGACTGGAGGCCATTCATGTTGTGTTATATTCTGGCAAAAAACTTGTCTGCATTTTGTCTATGTTCTGAGACTTTCTCTGAGGCTGAATTTAAAGCTGTTGGGCAAATTAATCTGGTAGAGGAAATTTCAATGCAGGACAGTGATGAAAAATCTAACTAATACCCTGTATATTAAAACCTAAAATCTCAAGCCAGGCGTGGTGGCTTGTAATCTCAGTGCTTGGGAGACTGAGACTGAAGGATCCAGGTTTGCAGCCAGACTCAGCTACTTAGTGATGTTCTCTGAAACTTAGTGAGACTCTGTTTCAAAATAAAAAAATAAAATAAAAAATAGGGCTGGGGGTGTGAGTGTAGCTCAGAGGTAGAATGCCCCTGGTTTCAATCCCCAGTACTGCAAAAAAAACCCTCAAAAAACCAAAAAAAACAAAAATCTCGACCTCCTCAAAAAAACATTTTCACGTGGGTCACTTTGCTAAATATGAGTTATAAACAATACTATTTTTAAAAATAAAATAATATATTTAATTACTTTGGATAGGTAATTTCTTTAACAGAACACAAAAAAAGCACTAGCCATAGTGGAATAGAAAAAATGGAATAGAGGAACATACTGTTTATAGGATATGATTTACGTTTAATTCTTTGGTTTGTATAAAAACAACTAAGAACAAGAGAGAGTCACAGAATTGAAGAAGATATTTATAATATTTGTATTATAGATATTTGATGAGAAATCCATAAACAGAATATGTAAGAACCTCCTACAAACCAGTAAGAGAAAGAAAACTCAACTTTTTAAATGGGCAAAATACTTGTATAGGTATTTCATTGGACTGGGCTCAGAGTCCTATTAAAAGATATATTTACTCAAAACTGTTAAATCTTCTATAAATAATATATCTTATAGTGTGACTAATTTTGAACAAATATAGAGAGGGTTGAGGGAGAGCAGTAAGATATGGGCTAAGGTAGAAAAATATGGAACATCAAAAAAAACATTATTTGTGTTTCAAAATTTACTAATAAGTAAACATTTAGCTAATTGTTCAAAGAGCAGAACATGTTTATTTATGCTTATTTGATAGGGTTGGTTGGAGGTGAATGGATAGAGGATGTTCTTTAAATACATTGTGATTCTCTGGTATATTACTAGAATCCTTGTAATTTTCTTAGAGCATTTAGTTACTTCATTTCACAATTATTTAATGAGCATGTACTGTAACCAGGGATTTGCTAGGGGCCAGGGATAAAATGGTAAAAAGACATATATGATTTTATGCTCTTATGAAGCCTAAAGATAAGTAGGGCAGAGGATCCATAAACAGACAATTGTAATATCATCTGACGAATCATGTTACGGGACTAAGGTAGAAGTGTCTGGACACTTGGACTCCTAAATGAATCTACATTCTCTGTAGCACCTTTGGTAGAAATTTCTGTAGTCTTCATATTTTTTGGATGGCTGTTGCTCCCAGTTCTCCTTATGTAAGAGGCTATCTGTTTTACTTAGCTGGATTTATGCCTCACTCCAATAAGACCAATCAAATTAGTATATAAAATGATGGTATATGAATGTACTTCTAGTGCCTTACAATGTGTTACATTCTGAGTTAACAATTCTAGCAGAAAGATTTACATTTTTTATAAGAGAGAATCTGGCAGACTATTTTGTATAACTTATGAAAAATAAGTAGAAAATCAGAAATTATGATTGAACAAAAAAGGATCAGAGAAGAAACTAATATCTTTTTATTGTAAATATATGCTAATATGCACTCAGTTAAGAGCAAAGTGGCTGTATCCACACAGAAAGAAACAAATCAAGGATATGAATCAGTGCTCAGAATAAAAAATGGAATAGACATATCAAATGGCATATAAATCATTCTGGTTAAATTCAGGAAAAAGAAATGGTTCTGCAAGTAAGACCATTGGATCATGAACTACTTTTCGTTTTTTTTTTTTTGGTTTTTAAATTTATTTTTTAATTGATGTATTGTTTTTTTTTCATTTTTCATTTTTTTAGCATGGATTTTTATACATTTCTTGGGTACAACAGGGTTAATCACACATCTTTGTTGGGTACAAGCTAGTACAGGTAAAGACATCCATGCATACATTTATCATTAACCCTTCCCCAATTTCCACCCCCTTCCCTCCTTCTCCCTCCTTCTCCAGGTCAGTTTAGTGATTGACTTTGATGTGATCTTGTAAGTACATCATGCTCATTAGGGTGTCCCCCCTCCTCCCATTACCTTCCATTAAGTCAAATTCTTTGTTCACCTAAGAATTCTCCTTCATCTGGAGTCCCTCTTATGTCCCATTTTCTCCCTAGTTTCCACATATTAGGGAGAGCATTTGATTTTTAACTTTTTGTGACTGACTAATCTCACTTAACATAATGTTTTCCAGTTCCCTCCATTTCCTTGCAAATAACATGATTTTGTTCTTCTTTAAAGTAAAATTATGAGTAAAATTCCATTGTGTACATATCCCATAGTTTTGTAATCCATTCATCTGTTGTTGGACATCTTGGCTGGTTCCATAGTTTGGCAATTGTAAACTGTGCAGCTATAAACATAGATACGCATGCGTTGGTCTGATAGTTTGGTTTCCTTTCTTTTGGGTAGATACCCAGTAGAGGTATTGCTGGATCATATGGTAGGATCATTCCCATTCGTCTGAGGATCCTCCATACTGTTTTCCAAAGTGGTTGCACTAATTTGCAATCCCACCAGCAATGTATTAG
>PVLC010016013.1:0-36126 GCA_004027655.1 Graphiurus murinus
TGCATTTGAAAGCCAGTAAGCTCCATTCTGAAGCTTAGACCAGAGAAGTGAAAAGGAAAAGAAGTTTTTAACTCATGAAAATTGGAGTTTACCTGGGAAATACCGCCAGCATCTCACTGAAAGTGGCATACATGCCCCTTCTGAAATTTAACAGATGGAATGAACCTCCCCACATCGGTGGCAAATGCAAACTCTGCTGCCTTCAGGGCTTGGCATTTTCAGATAAAAAAGGAATCAATGTCATTATACAGTATCTCTCCAGAGCATCGTAATTATTCTGCATGCATACAATATTTATTTAAAACTTAAAATTAAACTTCAAGAGGTGGTCATTTGAAAGCTGGCAGTCAGTGAACGGATCCTATATTCATGAAAAAGAGAATATTTCTTCTAAAAGTTGAGAAATAGATCAAAACGGTCTTTCCAGTAACTGACACTTTAGTCATATAGATGCTTTTTATGTGTCAGATTTATTAATAAAGAAGGTCCATGGGAACGAGAGATGGAAATCTTGAGGATGCGACTGTCAGTTTTTGATATGTCAGGTATAATTTTGTAGCTGTGATTTTTGGATTGCAGTACACACACGGCATTGTGCGAGTGCTTGTGTACCCCTTTGTAGTCATCATTTGTGATGACTGGGAAAGGAGATAAGGCGGACATGTTTTGATACAGGATTGAAACTTGAAACTACAGTCCTTCAATTTGAACAGTATTCCTGTTTCATCTTTCTTTTCATGTTACCTTTTTAACTTTTGCCACTGATGTAAAAGGAGAAAAAAAAAAAGGAAAAGAAAATTTGAAAAGATGCCAGGTGTTGGTTCTTATCTGGGTGAAGGATCACAGAAGTAGAGGATAAAATATAGTTTGTAGTTTGTCACAGCGGCAGACTTATGAAGATCAAACACTTGTCAACAACAACTGTTTGTCCTCCTACGGCCATCGTAGGATTATTAAGACAGTGACATCTCTTCAGAGTTGATACATTTTGCCAAGATTGTAGTGAATGATGTTCCCATTAGTTTAACAGCCTGTATTCTGCTGGGATGAATACAGTCTTCCTTAATTGCTTTAGGCTGCTTCCTGAAATAAAAGAGTATCGTGTCGCAAATACGTCGGCCAGTGGGAAATTCAGAAGATATGCTCTTTTTTTATGTCATCAGAAATAACACAAAAACCGATAGTTCCAGAAATTGGGGTAAAGTAGTTTATTTTTATGAAGCCTGAACTGAGAATGTAACAAAATTGAAAAGTAAAAGAATTGGGCCATTTTTTCCCTCTTTTTCTTTGATTACTATTTTGCTCTCCTTGATCAACAATTTGATTTTCCTATTTTGATTTGCATGAATAGGCCAGTTAATTGTGTGATACTTACATTTTCCATGATGTTCTGCAATTCTTGGTGATAATTCTCATGTTTGATAAGAATGAGTGACTATTTATCTTTCACAAAATTACTGTCACTTTTTCTTTCTTTCTTTTTGACACTTACAGACACCAGTCTGTCTTGAATGTCGAAAGGTCCCAGTCCATATTCAACTCAGACTATACTATTTCCTGGAAGTTTATCTTCCTTTGGTCTTGCAGCCAACATCACCTGCATTTCTTGCAATCCCCCCAGTTAACATCTTTTAGTGGCAACTGCCTCCAGTAGCTATATGAGTCCCTAAGAAGTCTGAAAGGCTGGAAAGAATTTAGAGTCACCATTTGGGCCAAAAGGAACAGTTACTAAAAAAAGAAAAAATGAGGAAAAAATGTGAAGAAGAAAGTCTTGGTAGAGAGGTGAAGCCATTAAAATACAAAGGCATAAAGTTTTAGGTGAAAAATATACTCTTCTAATACCTTCTGGGATTTTATGTGGTTTTAATTTTTAAGTGGGACTTGTATTTCTATACATGCCAAACAAAACCACTTG
This sequence comes from Graphiurus murinus, assembly GCA_004027655.1. NCBI lineage: Eukaryota > Metazoa > Chordata > Mammalia > Rodentia > Gliridae > Graphiurus > Graphiurus murinus. The sequence goes on from PVLC010016013.1 coordinate 1,916, forward strand.
AGAAAACTAAGTTAAACATAATAAAAATTTGTGCATATAACTAGTAAAATGACATCATATTTATAAAGAGCACTGTACAAATTGTGACCTAATCTATGCACCTATTGTAAATTCAGATAAGTCTAAATTTGTCCAGATGGTTCGAATTAATAGCCAGTCCCAGAAACAAGAAAACACTGACCAGTCAAAAGATAAGGGCTACAACTTAACATAACTAGTTAGTCAGATTTGGAAAGATCTCAGTGTAAGATCCTCAGCTGACTTCTTCCTGTTAGCATGTATTAGTTTTATTATGTTCCACTCTTTAGAAAATAATGAGTGCAAGTATTACTAAATGGCTAATACCACAACCCAACTTTCCTTATCATTGCCATTGATCATTCTACTCTGAAAAGAAAAAAATTTTGAATATCTTTCATTGGTTTCTTTAGATATTCACCCCTGTGTGTGTGTGTGTGTGTGTGTGTGTGTATGTGTGTGTGTTTTATATTTAATTTTGCAATTATAGAAATTGTATACAAAAATTTGGAGGAGAGAAGGAGATGGCTTTAGAGCAGAACAGGAGATAAAACCTGTGGAGGGGATTTCCAGAAAAGGATGAATCCTATGTCAGCTTATAGGCAGAAATTTATATAGGTTAACTAGGAGGTAAATTGGAATCTGGTGGTTAGTTCTTAAGGCGGGAAAGCAAGGGTCTTGGAGGTGGGGAAAGACTAATATAAAGGCCCTTGAGGTGCCAAGAAAGATATGGAGACTTTTCCAGTAAGTGGAAAGTCTTCACAAAATGGAGTTGTTTCACAAAATGGCCAGCTATTTGACAGTATATAAATTTTTTGCTTTTATACTCTTATATTCCATATTTACTTGTTCTCTTCTACTCTCTCAATATAATTGAATTATAATTTTCTGCTTAAGAGAATCTTGAGTATTTATCCAAATACATAATTATTTTTCACTTCTGGTCCAAAGAATGAGTTATGATCGTAATTTCTTTCTATTGAAGTTTTATTGTTTTTCCTGGATTTAGCATTGCCTCACTTCAATATATATATTTATATGGAATATTTTGGGGGGGGGGTTGACCCCAGGAGCATTCTATCTCTGAGCTACACCCCAGCCCTATCTTTTTTTTACTCTTTATTTTGAAACAGGGTCTAACTAAGTTACAAAGGGCCGCACTAAGTAGCTGAGGCTGATTGCGAACTTGCAATCCTCCTGTTTCAGTTTCCCAAGTACTGGGATTACAAATGTGCACCCCTACGCCCAGTTGTATATGGAATATTAAAAAAAAGAAAAGAAAAGAAAAGGTTTATTACTTTAAGTATTCTAAATATATTTCAAAAGTTATCAGATCTTTTCTGAAATTTGAGCACAATTGTAAGCAATCTCCCCCCACCAGCCCTCAATTTCTTGCTCTAATCTATGTTTTTCTCTTGGTTTTGTAGCTAACATATTGGTTTTTAACTTTTCTGGCTACTTGTATTTGAATCGTTGATTCTTGGATCTTCTTCCTTGCTTTTCATCTTGTGTTCTCAAGGCATATATTCTAGTATCTTCCTAAGAAAGAATGCTTGAAGACATGTTCATCTATTTTAGACATTGAGTATATGAGCATGTCTTTAATTTACCATTATATATGATTATATATGGTTGATGATTTGGAAATCTCATGTTAATAAAATTTTTAGGCATTGAGCCACAATCATTTGGAACGAGGTATTACTTTTCAGAATTCCAGTACAATTCCTATTCCTAAGTAGATTTTCATGGCTTGTTTCTACTCTTTAAGAAGTTTTTAGTATTTTTGTATAATCCCTGGTGGTTGTGTGTGTGTGTGTGTGTGTGTGTGTGCATGCCTGTGTGTGTGTGTGTGTGTGTGTGTGTGTAAACAGCTTTTTATGTAAACTGTTAGTTTTTCTGACATTTCATGACAATATGCCTTGGTGAGGGTTTTTTTCTACAGTGCAAAGTTCTTGGAGGGCCCATTCTGTTTGCAGACATATGCCCGTCAGTTCTGAAAAACGTTCCTAAATTACTTTTTGATAATTTTGTCACTTATTTTTATTGCTCTTTATTTCTGAATTTTATACCTCTTAATCTCTATTTTTTTCCTCCCCTATAGTGTTTAGTTGTTATTTTTTTATTTTTTAAGACATTTCCTTGACATTAACTTGCGAACATTTTCAGTCTTTCTTTTATTGTTGTTGTTGTTGTTGTTCTTCTTCTTCTTCTTCTTCTTCTTCTTCTTCTTATTATTATTATTATTATTATTATTATTATTATGTGGTACTGGGAATGAACCCAGGAGCATTCTACCTCCAAGCTACCCCCAGACCTATTTTATTTGTTATTTTGAAACATAGTCTCATTAAGTCATGGAGGGCCTTACTAAGTTGCTGAGGCTGGCTGTGAACCTGAGATTCTCTTGTCTCAGCCTCACAAGTACTAGGATTACAGGTATGCACCACCACACCTGGCTTATGATTATATTTTAAATTATAACATCTCACCCTTGTTCTCTGCTCATTTCTTTTTCTGATAATATTCTATTTATTATAGGCAGAACATAATTTCTCATCATGATGATGTAGTAATTTTCATGACAAAATTTTTTTTCTTTGTGCCTTAGTTGTCTTTGCTTTTTCTCAGTTTATTTGATTTGTTTCACTCTGTATTGCATGTTGGCATGTTGAGGGCTTTCCATAAATATTGGAGATTCTTTGGCTGTTCATATTGGAAGAGAGGCACAATTGCAAATTGAACACACACACACACACACACACACACACACACACAGAGCTAGTTGAAACTCATCTGCATATAGGATGATCTGACAATGTGGCTATTTATATGAGGGGATCTTTACAAGTTAGAGTCTACACACACACACACACACACACACACTGGTTCTTAGTTTTTTTTCTAGAGAAGAATCTTCTGTATGTCTTGGTATGGGTGAGTGGGTGTAAGATTGTCAGAGAAACTCTGGAGGGTCTAGGAAAGGAGCTGGGGCAGTTTGTATGCTGGTTGTGCACCCTTCTTTTCCCTCCCATGGGCCTCGTGTCCATTTTAACCTTTTTGATCCTCCCACCCAAGAAAAAATATAGCCCTCTTCTTGTCTTTGAGTGAAGGTTAATTAGGGGAGAAGCAGAGGCATGTAGCAAGTATCCTCTTACACTTTAAGCACCGGAGCAAGCTCGCTTTTATATTTCTTTGCCTGATATTAGGCTTCAAAATCTTTGGCGGGCACTTTAATAGGCAAAAGGTTTCAGTTGTCTCAGAAGTTATACTTCCTTTTTCATAAGATAATTTGAATTGCTTTTTGAGGTAAAACTTTATTGAAAGCTTTATAGCTGACCAGGTGCATTAAACTGAATACTTTTCCTTCATCTACTAATTTTGTAATTTTGTTAAAGAAAGGAGGACTTCTGGCTTTTTGAGTGACTTTTTCCCCTATAAAATCCCCTGCTGCTTTTTACTCTTGTTTCTATTCTGTCATATGGGCAATATGGTTTTTTTTTCCTTCCCTCTCCAGGAGACTCACAATAGACTCACTAAATTATAATTATCATGGCAAATCTTTTTGTTCTGACCAATAAAACCTACATGTTTTATTTTATCCCATTTTCTAGAGCTACCTAGTTTCACCTAAGTTTTCAAAAGTAATCACTGGTCTTTTTGAATCTTGGGTGTGTATTTCTTTAGACCCTGTAAGGCACACAGTGTAAAACCATTTAAAGTTATGTTAAATTTTTCTTAGAAATACTATTTCAAATAATCAGGCATAGAAAAAAGTGAAAATGACTATTTTTATCAATTGAGAACCTCAATGAGAGCTGTTAAAGGGTTGAGAAATAGGAAAGTTTAAGCAAATATACCTGGATTATTTAGCCAAGAGAAAGGTCTAATGGTATCCACAGGTGGAGAACAGTAGAGAAAAATATCAATACAGTGTTTTCTACAATTAGAGATATCAGAATAAGATAGAAGTCTGAAACAAACTGTACAAATTATGAAATAATATTCTCCCACGCTAACTTTCACAAATATTTTAGGGAGCTTTCAAGAGGAATAAACATATAAGTTAAGGCAAACTGGATAGGGAGGTAAAAAAAAGACAGCAGTCATAATAATTCCTACAAGTAAATTGTCCTAAGAATCCCTCCTCAAAATGTAAAAATCATTTTCATCAATTCGGAATAAGTATAAAAGGGAACAATCAATTCAAACAACTTGGTAAAGATATTTAATAATATTAACCTTTTTCATTCTTTTATTTTCTTATTGTAATACACATCCTAGTGAGGTTCAAAGTCATACAGACAGACATACACACAGGTCTTCTGATGATTCCCTTCAGGTCCCACCACGCTCCCCACCCCTCCCTACTCATAACAGAAATTGGTAGTGATGCCTCCTTTCATATATGGGCACGGCATAATTTGAACTGTTTCTTTTGTCAGTTCTTCCTTTTTCGCTCCCCACTCCTCTCCCCATATCCCTCTCCATTGTTCTGCTGGTCTCTTTTTTCAATTATCTGAAGCCCCCTCCCTTTTATGCCTATTTTCTCTTTATCTTCCACAAGTGAGAGAAAACATTGACTCTTGATTCTCTGTGACTGACTGATATCATGTAGCGCATAATATTTTCTAGTTGCATTCATTTTCCAGAAAATGACATAAGTTTGTTCTTCTTTGTGGCTGAATAAAATCCATTGTGTATATATACCACATTTTCGTTATCCATTCATCGGTTGATGGATAGTACTTGGTTTCATAATTTGGCTACTGTGCTGACATAAACATAGATATACATGTATTACTACAGTATTTTGACTTTCTTTTAGAAAGATACCAATGAGTGGTATAGCTGGTGATAAGGTCATTCCATTCCCAGTCTTTTGAGGGACCTCTGCACTGATCTCCATAGTGGTTGTACTAATTTGCAGCCCCACCAACAGTATGTAAGAGTTCCTATTTCTCCACATTCTTTCCAGCTTTTTTATTATTTGTATTCTTGATGATTGCCATTCTAATTGGAGTTAGATGGAATCTCAGTGTAATTTTGATTTGCATCTCTCTGATTGCTAATGATGTTGGACATTTTTTCATATCTTTATTGGCCTTTTATATTTCCTCTTTTAAGTAGTTCTTCATCTCAATTGCCTATTTTTTATTTGTTTTTTTTTTTAATGTCAAGCTTTTTAAGTTTTTTGTCTGTTCTAGATATTAGTCCTCTGGCAGATGAATGGTCGGCAAAGATTTTCTCCCATTATGTAGGCTCTTTTCAGACTCTTGATTGTTTCCTTTGGTGTGCAGAAGCTTTCAATTTGATGTCATTCTATTTATCAATTTTCTATTTTACTTCCTGAGTCTTGGTTGTCAGGAAATAAAATAGAGAATTGAGGAAGTCTCTACCAATACCTATATGCTAAAGAGTTAATCTTATGCCCTCTTCTAGTAACTAAAATGTTTATGGTCTAATTTTCAGATCTTTGGTTCATCTTGAGCTGACTCTTGTGCAGGATGAGAGAATGGGGTCAATTTCATTCTTCTACATATGAATATCCTATTTTCCCAGCACCACTTCTTGAAAAGGTCGTCTTTTCTCCAGCATATGTTTTTCCCTTCTTTGTTGAAAATCAACTGGCTCTAAGTGTGAAGATTTGTTTCTGTATCTTATGTTCTATTTTATTGTTCTGTGTGTCTGTTTATACCATACTGTTTTTGTTCCTATAGCTCATAGTATAATTTGAAAACAGGTGTTGTGATGCCTCCAGCATGGTTCTTATTGCTCAGAATTGCTTTGTTATGCTGGGTCTTTTTCTTTCCATATTAATTTTAGAACTGTTTTTCTAGGTCTCTGAAGAATGACATTGGTATTTTTATAGAGATTGCATTGAATCTGTAAATTTCTTTTGGTAGAATGGCTATTTTGATGATATTTATTCTGCCTATCCAAGAACATGGGAGGTCTTTCCATCTTCTAAGGTCTTCTTCAATTTCTTTCTTTAGTGTTCTATAATTTTCATTGTAGAGGTCTTTCCTTTCTTTGGTTAGATTCATTCCTAAGATTTTATTTAATTTTTGGAGACTATTGTGAATGGAACTGTTTTCCAGATTCTTTTGCAGTGGATTCATAGTTGCTGTATAGAAAGCTTATGATTTTCATCTTCTTTTTAACAATACTCAAAGCCCCTTTGGAAAGACCCTAACAAAAAACCCAAGGTGTATGCATTCAATAGAGTGTGTGTGTGTGTGTGGGTGTGTGTGCATGTGTGTGTCCAATGTGCAAGGAAGGCAGAAAATAGATTGTGAAGGGACAACATAGTCTCCAAGCATGTGTTGCCTTCCTGAAACTGTCTCTTTAACAGTAATTTTTGATAGTAAAACCCTGGGTACCCTGTTGCTCTAGTTTTCAGTCTAGCTCCCATCAGGCCAGGAAGCTCCTCTTCCAAGTCCTGGAAGCTGTTCTGCTCCACCAGAATGACCGTATAAGGCTCAGGCTGGCCTGGCTCTCCTAGTGTTCCTCACATTCATCCCTGAAATGTGACGCTAAGTCTGTAGAGTTTTTCACTAAGCTTTTCTCTCTTCAATCTCCAATTTTACTTTTATCTAAATCTTGTCTTTTTGTTTTGGATTTGGGGCACCTTATAGGATCTAGGTGAAACTGAATATAATCCAAACTTTCATAAAAGGTAAGTAAAGGTGTGTAATGTGTGTATGATGTGCACACATACGTGGGCGTGTATATGCAGTCATTTGGAAATAGAATGCCCCCCCCCCAGATTATATTCAATTTCACCTAGATCCTAGAAAATACCCCAAATACAAAACAAAAAGACAAAATTTAGATAAAAATAAAATTGGAGGTTGAAGAGAGAAAAGCTTAGTGAAAAACTCTACAGATTTAGCATCACATTTCAGGGATGAGTGTGAGGAACACTAGGAGAGCCAGGGCCAGCCTCATGGAAACTGGGTAGCAATGTTGGAAGCAGGGCTTGGTTGTAATCTCAACAGTGGATAAAACCATTGTAATGGATTTATCTGTGTAGTGGCCTGGGCCGGTTGGGTGTGGCTAGACAAGGTGGGTCCCTGGGGTACAGTCTTGTGGACTATATATGGTTCCTCTTCCCCTAGATCTTTCTTGCTTCTGGCCTCCATGAGTGAAGCCTTGGGCTCTCCCTCTCTCTAATTTCTGCTGCCATGCCCTGAGATCCATGGTCCTCAGCTTTAAGTGGACTGAACCCCAAAATCTCCAAGGAAAAACTGTGAGCAAATTAATCTTCTTTCCTCCTAGTTACATGGTGAGGTCTTTCGACTATATCAGTGAGAATGCTAAGACAGTGTGTGTACAGTGTGTCATTAATTTTGTATATTAGAAGCTGCCTCCTGGGAATTTGTATTTGTATCATACTTGGTGATCACTTAATCTGATAACGTGCCTGCAGATTTGTCTCTTAATGAGAGTTTTTGGAGATTGATTGGGGACAAATAACACATTTGTTATCTCATCAATCTTTAAGGAAGAAGGCAAGACCCAGTGCTGACAGCTGCATATCACAGGAGATCTGAACTTCAGGATGGGTGTAGATGGTAGGTGTTACTTGAGAATCATGTCTTGTAGGAAGGGGTAAGGACATTCTATCTAAAGTGGATTAGGGGTGGGGAGGATAAAGATATACACACACACACTCACACATTCCCACACAGTTATACACATCATACACATATATTTGTCAAATAATAGGGTGGCCTCACATATGCTGAATTAGAGTCAAGAGCCATTAACAATCGCTTCCTTCCTTTTTTCCTTTAGAATACAACCAGAAAAGCTCAAATTCTAGGAGTCTCAGTCTCTTTAGCAGTGGGCAAATGCCACATAACAGAGCTCTATTCAAACAAAGGTAAGTGGAGATTCCTTTAAAGTACTTTGCCTTCTTCATGCTTTGAAGGCAGCATAGGGGCAAGAAGCACTTGGGTCACCAAACCAAATTACAAAATCCTATCTGCTAATGTCAGGGGGAAAGGGTTGATCCTCACTTCAGGATCCACAGAATCCTTGGCTTATGTGATGGGAAAGAATTTCAGTGCACAACAGAGATTTATTTAGTAAAGTAAGAAATACACATTTAAGGGAGAATGGGCTATTTCAAAAGTGGAAGAGGTACCTTTGGGAGTACAGGGCTCTTTTTTATAGGTGGTTTTCATGAGCTGTGGGTAGGGTAAGATATGTGATGATGACTTCAGTCCAGTAGTTTCAAGGCAGATTGTGGTGGTCTGGTCAACCTTAGGGTCTTCAAACTGATCAAGGTCTCCATTATCTGATCAAGAGATAAACTGGAGAATCTCCTAAATTATAGGTTTCTCAAACTATCATATCTGTCTTATTAACAGTATGCAGGGCAATTATAGTTTCTTTCAGTTAACTATAGTATCTATAGTTTTCTCAGCAATTTGGGAAAGACAGGCCAAGGAAGTAAAGGTTGAGAGACCTTAATACCAAGTTCTATATTAAAGATATATTTTCTACCTATTTCTGTCTCCTTTCTGCCTATTTCTTTCTTTCTTTCTTTCTTTTTTTTTTGCGGTACTGGGGATTGAACTCAGGGGCATTCTACCTTTGAGCTATACCCCTAGCCCTGTTTTTTATTCTTTATTTTGAAACAGGGTCTCACTAAGTTGTGGAGTGCCTCACTCGGTAGCTGAGGCTGGCATCGAACCCAGATCCTCCAGTCTCAGCCTCCTAAATGCTGGGATTACAAGCATGTGCCATCATGCCCAGCTCTTATTTATTTCTTCTATACTACATCACTAAGAATGGTGGAACAGAGGATGGAAAAAGCCTCCCCAATGGAGTCTTGCCAATGACCTTGTCAGCTGAAGTGCCAGCTCTGAGCCCCTATCACTGAGCTGGACTTTTTGTTGAGTAAAACATTCAGACCCATTCTTGTTTACACTGATGTGTTTGACCATGTGCCTCTTACTTTTCTCACTTTTTTTTTCTTGGCAACTTTATTGGAGTGCTATTTTTTAAGTATACTTTTATTGGTGGAAGTGCTAATTTTTTTTTAACCATTGTCTCCTTCTTTCTACCACTTATTACCTTGGAAGGAACTTTTTTCTTGCACATTTGTTTCTATTTCTGTATTCAAAAAGATTCCATAATATCAACAGATGGCCTAGGGATAGCCAAGAATCGCACGATGTAAAGAGATTGGAGGGAACCCAGCTATGCTAATGCCTCTGTGGAATATCCTTGCTTAGTTAAGAAAGATTGGGTGGTACACTCCACTGAGGTGCTGAGGATATATAGAACCATGAATGCTGGACACTATCTTCATGGTGTTTAGGGATTAATGATATAGTTAGTGTTTTAATTGCATATAGAAGAAGTAATACCTATTTCTAGAGGTTCTACTGTTGAGAGAAGATTGGGGTGGTACTCAGAGCATTAAAAGGAATACATATGTCTTCTTTGTCCATTCTTACATTCCTTACCTTTGAAGGTTGCTTTCTATGTACTGCCAGTGACTGTACCAGGGTCCAGGATAACCAAGATTGAACAGCTAACACACTTGCAACACTGCCCTGATCTCAAACACTCCCAGACTGTGAGCTCCCATCCACACTGTGTAATTCTTTTGTAGTCACCACACGGCTAGTGGACAAATGGAAACAGCCAGCACAGAGCAGATGTGAATGTGAAAAGGATCTTTCGAACTGATAATCTTTAATTAAAAGCATCATAGTCTCTATGTTATGTCTAAGGACCACATAACACATAAAGTTTTTTATAATGAAATTCAGCTGGTACTTTCTTTTTCTAATGTGTTTTCTTGGATAGAAACCAAATGGATTAAAGTTGTACCAAATCTGATCATGTACCAGGAGGTATTGTCATTAAGATTTAATATATACAATTCAGTTTGCACATTTCTACCAAGAGAGCCAAAATTAACTCAATTTTATGAGGGTCAAGGGACCATTGTAAGGGGCTTGGAGGGAGGCTTGGAATGGGATTCTGCCTTCCTGTCATCAAGTATTGTTACTAGTGGTGATGTAAAAGCTTCATGGTTTAAGAGGATGAGGATCAGGCAGGAAATAATTCTAGAGTGACAGAGGTGGTGAGGACAGAGAAAGACTGAACTGTACACAAATTGCTGATAGCCAACCTCTCCCACTGCAGTAGCCTAGCCCAGTGGTCAGCAACAATTTTATCCATGGCCATAAAGCACAGATTTCATCCTTTGTAGACCATTAAAAATATAAATCACAACTGCTCAACTTTGCTGTTGTAGCAAGAAAACAACCACTGATAGAATATAAATGCACGAATGTGGATCTGTGCCAACAAAACTTTATTTATAGGCACAGGAATTTGAATTTTATGTAATTTTAATATGCCATGACATTTTCTTCTTCCTTTGATTTTTTATTCAGCCACTTACAAATGTGAGAACGACCTTTACTCATTGTGCCTTGTATACAGACAACAGGCTAGTAGCTGACCTCTGGCCTGTCTCCTTTGCTCAGCAAGTGGGTACTGCGTGACTTCCATGTGTTGGGTGCCAGTCTCCAGGCTGGGAGTCAGCAGTGAACAGATAGAAAAAAAGTCCCTGCCTGCACAAAGCTTGCACTCTGCCTCTGTCTTGGCTCATCTCCCAGTAGAGTTATTGTAACAAGGGCTCTTCTATGTGTATGACTCTACTGCAAAATTTCATGCTCGTGTACCAGCTGAACTACACATGAAGCTCACATTCTTCAATTTCTGTGGCTACCATGCTCTTCATAATACCCTTATGTAATTGTTTTCATTTCATATTACATCTTCTTATTTATTCCTCATGCTCAGCACAGTTCTTGCCACAGAAGAGGCATTCATAATAATTAAACAATAGCTAATCACACTTCACACTGTCTAACTTAATATTTAACCATTAGATAATACTATGTAATAATAAGTGACAAATCATTGAATCTATGATGTTATCACCATTGTCTTATTATGTTCTAAAGAAAAAAAGAAAGGTTGCTAACTGACTCCAAGACAGCTATTGCCAGGAGAGTCATCTATGTTTCAGGTGAGCTAAAATATGAAAAAGAAATGCAAGACTTATGCTCTATGAAATATGAAAAATATTTCTGAATAAATTGTGTCTGTGTTCCCATTCATTCCAAAGATGTATACTACTACTTTACAATGTGAGGCACAGGAAAAGTGGAAACCACAAATAAGGGCTGTACGAATCACATGAGCTTGTGTCTGCCTGCATCCCTATCACCCTGCTACTGCATCTGTGGACCAGAGATGTTCCCTCAGAAAAGGCCTTGCTCGCTTTCTGGAAGGCTCCAGAGCTGCCTCTGACCCAGCCTTTCCTCCCTCTTGCCAGTCTGGTGGTGAGTGGTGCAGAAACATGTTAATTAATGGTGAACTTCTCAAAGTTGGAGTGCAAACAATTACAGCTCAATTTTACTTTCGGCCTCATTTTCGGCATTTCCATTCTCTCCTCCCTCCCTATTAGATGATTCGTTTCACAGTCTGTAAAGCTGGCTAATGGCTCTGCTTATGAGAGAGAGGGCATTGTTTCTCTCTCTCCTGCAATTAAAAGCAGAGGAGACAAAGACAGAACTCTCACGCTGAACACCTCTGAATGGGTCCTTCCAAAAAGTCGACACCTCACTTCTCTCTTGCTGGGCGGGCAATGCTCCTTTTTTTCTTCTAGAAAGGATTATATCTTCCCCATAACAACTGTTTGCCCACAAGACTCAAAGAAAGTTCAGAGCACATATCACAAGTACATTTGATATGTAAGTGAAGTGATCTGTAGCACTGTTAATTAGACCTAAATTCTTGATTTACTATTTATAAAACAAAATTGATTATTACTTCATCAACAACATTTAAAGCATCATTAAGAGAGGTCTGCTCCAGCAGCCTCAGGTTAAATTTTTTAACAAGCACTTTAGTTGCTAATCTGTGTTATTGCCAACATATGTAAACTTCCTAATGCTAATTGCATTCAGCTGTGAATCAAACAATGTCTAATTCTCTTCAGGATTAATTATGCACATGTGCCGCCTGCATTCCTAAACATGGTTCTCATAAATAATAAGAGATATATCTAAGCAGATGGGATTTTTCCAACTAAATGATCTGTTTATCATGAATAAAACAAATGACATATACTAGACTTCAAATGCAGAGTCACTGCAACTTCACATATTTTCAGCATTAATAATTATCCCAATTGTTTATGTGAATACATTTCTGAACAATTGAACAGCAAACCATGTTTGTTCTCATGTTGGTTTTATTTCTAACAACATTAAAAAAATTAAACTGAGAACCAGGGAAAGTGTGATATATTTTGCACTTTGATTGGGTAAAGACAATTGGGTACATGGTAGATTCAAAGTCCTCAGTCTCCAGAGAGTTCTTTTAAATGGACTTTGTAACTAACCTGATAAAATGTCAGTCTTCTTACTTTGTAGGACAGTATGTTGTCATCTTCTACCCCTGTAAAACTAGAATCCTAGACTCATTTCACTAGTTTAGGTCAACAAAGTTTAATTCAGTTCTTTGTTCCTGCAACAAAGATAATGTTGAAAGAAAATGGACTTGGGTAAGGGGGAAAAAAGCTCAGGAAAATGTATAGAATTAAGTTATTAAGTTAGAATCTGCCTATTTCTATGGGGTTAGAGGATTTTGTTCAGTAGTATAGTTCACTCATCATATGTATATTTGGCATTGAATTAGGATGTCTTGTCATTTCAGACAAAATTATAGTATCTTGTTTTAGAACGAAGATCCAGAATAGCTTTTTTAAAAAAGGGTTAAAAGGTCAGAGATTTGGGATGATGTATATGCCCACTCCAACTGCACTAAAAAGTACTTCACAGTAATACCAGAATAGGACAGAGATCTTGAGTTGCAGTGTCCAACAGGGGAATCACTGGGCCATTTGTCACTACTGATTACTTGAGATGTGGTTAGCCCGAACAACTGAGATGAGTTCAAAAGAGTAAATACAAAAAAAAAAAAAAAAAAGAAAGTATCATTCCCAATAACTTTTTTTACATTGAAGAATATATACACACACAGTTAAATTCAAATATATGCATATATATATACATATATATATTTGGTACTGGGAGTTGAACCCAGAGGCATTCTACCTCCAAGCTATACCCCCAGCCCTTTTTATTTATTTACTTTTTTTTTTTAATTTGAAATAGGTTCTCATTAAGTTGTTGAGGGTTTTGCTAAATTGCCAAGGCTGGCCTCAAACTTGCAATTCTCCTGTCTCAGCTTCCCAAATACCGGGATTACATTGGGACTGGTTAAATCAAATAGACTTGTTATTAATTTCACCTGTTTTATTTTAAATTCTCACTGTGGTTGCTGGAAAAGTTTAAATTACACATGTAATTCACATTATATTTTTAGTGATGAGTACTGATTTGGAAGGTTTTGAATCATCCAATGAATCTAGAGTGGGCACAACTATATATATATATATATATATATATATATGAGAATATATATAAATATAATATAATATATAAAATATATAAATATAATATAAGAACATATTTATATCTATATTTATATTTATATTATAATATTTATTATAATATTATATAATTTATATTATATTTATATTAATATTATAATATTATATAATGATATATTTATATTTCATATTTGTATTAAATATAATATAAATATAAGAACTATATATATAGATTATATATATACGATTTCAAATCTAATGCATGTCTGATTAAGTACCACTGTTCTAGAAGATAAGGAAAGAAGGAAATATACAGAAAATTTATGGCTTTACAAATGGAGGTCCAGGCTATGCAGATCAAATCAGAAAATCTGTCTGAGATTCAGAGAGGTCCAGAACTTATCTGAGGACATGAAGCCTCAGTAAATACCATACATTAAGCAAAAGAGCTAAAATTGGTCTTCTGTGAATCCTCAAGTTACTAATCTCTCTGTGAGGCTTATTTTCCTCACTTCTAAAATATAGTTAACAACAACTTTAGGATTGTTGTAAAGATTTATAGAGATCTTCATAGTTCCGAGGCCCAGCTTATACAAAGTGCTCTGCTAATGGTTTTTTTTTTTCCTTCTTCTTCTGTTCTTTCTTATTTCTCCTTTTTTTCCTCCAATATATCATTCACTTGCAGAGTCTTAACAAATAGGAGACATATGGAACTCTCTGTGGATGTCAGAATGAGCCGGGAGTGACTCTTCTGGTACTTCTTAACTGTACAAAAGTCTATTTCCTACGTGGTCTGAACAAGTCTTTGCTTGTCTTAAACTATACAATTCTTACTTAGCTTAACTACAGCATACACACTGTTTAAAAGCCCAGACTTTGTGATGCTATCAGCAAAATAGGATGGCCCTGTATGGATTTCACGGAAACACTTAGCATTACCTATATTATGTGGTAATGAATTAAAAAATTGGATCAAGTACTAATTTCAGCTGGGAAATCTGAAAACTTAGGCTCTTTGACCTGTGACAAAGATAATTTCAAACTTACAAGTCCCCTCCTTTTTTTTCCTTTGAAAATTTAGTCACAGCCCTTCCTTGGAGTATTATGAGATATCCTCGGCTCTTGGAAGAACAGCACCTCACGTTTGCTGTTTAGGAGGTGATGGTCTGAGTGTGCTAGTGGTGGCTATAGAAGGTAGAGAAAGGTGTTTTTTGGCTCAAATCCCTTTGGCTCAAGCCTTGGCTAGAGACATACTAGTCTCTTCAATTTGCGTTCCTCCTGGCAATGAGACTCCTGCCCTTCACCTCTACCCTCTGGGCTATATGTAATATCCTCCATTCAAAACTCCTGCCCTCATTAACAATTCAACTCAAATTAACTGGAAACATTATTTAGAGACTTCAGGTATCTAAAAAGATTTTTTTCTCTTTCTATAACATTTTTAGACTGAGTTCGGACCAGCTATCTACCAGAAAAACCAAAACTAGAAACAAAAATGAAACAACCTAAAATCCAGAGTTAGTTATTTATCTGCTGATACTTCAGCACAATGATCACTTATTTATGTTCCTAAAAAACTGAAGCAATTATGTTATTGAGACATTTTTTTAAAAAGTGCAATGATATTCAATAACTATATTTCTCAAATCAGTGAAATAGATATTTCAGACAGTTTCCCATCAAGTTTAAAGATAAAATGGTTACTAAACTTCATCTTGTTTCAGTCTACTTATCTGTACAATGGACAGAAAACTAGTCAAAAGACATGAGATGGTTTTAATATAACATAATGACTGTAAAATGCTTAGAATAGTACAGTGTCAATTAAAGATAAGTGCTTAATAATTGTTTTCTCCTATTATTATCATTAATAACTTACAAATTTAACCAATTCAAACTTGAACACACATCTTGGACCATAGGTTCTTAATATGACTTTCTTATTAATCAGGGATATGAACTAATAATCTAAGAAGTAAATAATGTATATAGCTTTTTTTTTTTTTAAATCTAGCTGTCTTAAAATTGGAAAGCATCCAAAAATACAAAAGGGAAGAAAAGAAAGAGCACTGGATTAATGAAGGAGCCTGTGCTCTTGGAGAATGTGTAGCTGCACAATAGACCTGCCCGAGGCACAGATCCTGAGGGCATTTTCATGGTTTTTGCCTTCCACTTTTCTCTGGGCTCTTGCCCACATATAAATGCAAGTGTCAGTCCACTCTCCTCCCCATTATTGTCTTTCCAGGCTTGATAAGGATAGCCATGCTATTCCCTCAGGTATAATAATTGCCAAAAGATGCATTAAATGATAACATCGATTGTAAAGTACTTTACGTTGACAAATTCTCTTTTTAACAATTAATTTCATGTGCTTCTAAAAACAATTTTAACCACTTGGCACAGAACATATGGTACTTAATATTTTACTGACATTTAAACAAGTCTAAATTTGGTAGTTTCATTAAATAGCATTGCACTAAAATTCATTTAATTTCTAAAACTTACACTTGGCAATGAACATGCCGTCTTATGTAATATGAAGGGTGCAGGGGTAATGAGCTGCCATCCAAATTGTGGAGATGCTAAAGAAATTTTCCCCTTTTGAGAGCAAGATTTTAACTATTTGGGTTTGAAGATAAAAATAAACTTACAAATAAACAAACTAATTTTTATATAATCTATTTGAAATATGTAGGAGCAAAATAAATAGAATTTTATCTACCCCATTGACTATTAAACATATTCTCTGACTGTCCATAGTTACTAAATTGTTCCATGTTGAGGTCTCAACTACATAAGTTCAAAACAAAATAAGTAAGAAAACAATTGTAAGTTCCTTTTCAAAAAGGTAAATTTTCTGTTTTGAATCCACAAATGAATATATGCTTTTCTTCATTTCCATTAATGTATTATGTTCTATGATTTCTTAGATTTCCTCTAGTTTAAACTTATTTTATACCTGTTTCTTCTAAAACATTTTTGGGTATAAATTTACTTTGCTCAATATTTTATGTAATATAATTAGTATAAAGTTGGCAGTTCAAATCAGTGAAAAATGAAGACAGAATAATTTATTTTTGAAAAATATGTTAGATGCCAAAATGTATTTCATAATGTTTGAAAGTAAGTGCAAAAAAATCATAAGGAAGATAAAAATTTCAAAAGATTTTTCCGAGCCCAATTTCAGAGGCTAAAATAATAGAAGGAAATACAGATTATGTAATATTATAAAAATAAAAAGCTTCTATTTATCAAGCAACATAAATGACCTAGGGAAAATATTCATTAGCAAAAGATTAGCTATAAAGATTGATTTATAAATCAATCAATGAAACAAAACAAAGGTCCTGATAGAAGAATTATCAAAACAAAAAACAAAACAACAACAAAAAACAAGAACAAGTAATAAGTGAGGAAAGAAAAGAAAGTTAGTTACACATACAGAAAAATTAATCTTTATAATCTCAGAAATAAAAAATCCCAAATCTACACTGTAGCTATAAGATTAGAAAGATCAAAAGAACATTAATATTTCATGTCACAAAGATTGGAAGGAGGAAATGAGTATTTTTACATACTATTTTTTCTCCATAGAAAACAATATATTTAAAGGGTTATTGGGTAATAAATATCAATGATCTTAAAAAAAACTGTCAGAAACAGGAATGAGAATGAGGAGCTATTCTAGATTAAAGGTGAATAAGTAGCAACAAATGCAATGTCCATCTAGGATTGGATTCTGGATGAGGAGGTAGGAGATGGGAGCAGGGAACCATCAAACTTTACTGAGTGGTATACTGGTAGATGACATTTAAATGTGGGGTGTGAAACAGCATTAACATTCATCTCATCCAGAGTTTGCTATTATATTATGGTCCTGTAACAAAAGGAAGTATTCTTAGGAAAAGCACAGAGGGTAAAGAGGCAGATTTTTATCAACTCACTCTCAAATGACTGTGGGAAACAGAGAGGAGAGAAAGAGAGAGAGATAGAGTGTTAGAGATAAAGATAAGAGACAGAGGCAGAGGCCAGAAAGGGAGAGACAAAGTGCAGAGCATAGAGCATATAATGAATCTAATTAAAAGGCATGAAGGAGATCCTTGTATGATTCCTCCAACTTTTCTCTGTTTGAAACTATCAAAATTTAAAATTAGAGTGTTAAACAATTTAAAAAAGCATGTACTCAATGGACAAATAATTTAAATTTAGAAATTTTTTGGAGAAAATAATTGTGGATTTGTAAGAATATTATTTATCACAGCATTATAATGGCAATAACTTGAAACTGAATGCTCAACAAATTCATTAAAAACATTTCTTTTTACAGGATGGAATTCCACATAGTCCTCAACTTCCATATAGTCCTTAGCATGCAATGTTTAAAGAAGTGTCCATTGACATGAGAAAATATCTGTAAAATGATGCAAATTAGCCAGGGAAAAGCTCACCAAGTGCTGTGTGCATGTATGTCATGATAGGGATAATCCTAATAAAAGCTTTTTAATTAAAGTATTAAAATAAATTAAATAAAACAGAAAAAAGTTAAGTACAGTGGGTTTCTTTTTAAAATGAGCATTTATGTACATCAGTAAGTATAATAATTTTTACACAAGTGGTTGATTTCTACTAAGATCTTTTTAGGGGAATCTACCTTTCTGAAAAATATATTCAAGTAAAAAATTACATTTTAGACTTATACTGATAGAAAGCTGACAATACATTAAGATCATATATTATACTATTTCTTCTATATAAAATTTATTTTTAAATTCTGATTTTAAAAGAAATTAAACAATTTTCTGGGGCCCTTAAGTACTGTGGGCTCTAGACCCTGTGCCTGTTGTGTCCAACTGCCACTTGTGCCTAACTCACTACCTCCCCGGAGGCACAGGGGGTGGAGATTCTCGCATTTTAATGTGCATTCAAATTAGGAGAATATTGTTAGGATGCAGACTCAGATTCTGTAAGCATAAGGTGGAAACTGACATTCTGCATTTCTGACAAGCTTCTAGATAATGCTGATGATAACTGGTCTATGGACTGCTCTTGGAGTAGCAAAGTGCTGGGAAAGAGTTGTAATCCCCATGACCAGAACCTCCAAACACCCGATATAGTTCTTCAACACCCATCCGTTCTTTAGATGCTACCCTGTAACTACAAGTCTGTTTTCTTAAGCATGCAAGAAATCCACTGTTTTTTGCTTCACACATAACTGTGACTCAAAAGACAACAACAATGCTATTTATTCCAACTCTTAAAGACCACTGGCATGTAAACTTCTAAAACTTGTCTTTGTGGGTCTCCAACATTGCCCCCAAGTTTATTTTTACATCTTTTTTAAACTTAAAACATTGCTCATGAAATATACTCGGTTTATCTGAATAACATAAAGTAGTCTTACTTCATTTTTTCCATGGAATCTTAATGTACATTCTTTTTATCACCTCAATTTATTACAGACTGGTGATTTTTTCTCTATTAACTCATATTTTAACTTTTAGTATGTGAATATTTTTCCCTAAGTTTTTATCCAAATATCCATCAGGCTTTGATAGTTATAAATGCTAGCTTAAATCCTAATAATTTTGACAGAAAAGAAAATAAAAATTGATAATTTCAAATGGAACAAATATATTGTGCTTGACAGTCAAGATCACACATAACTGAATAATATAGCATGTCATCACAGCAACAAATACTATATATATGTATATGTAAAACATCTTTGAAGTTTTTGAAGTTTTAATGTTCTCTTTGTTCTATACCTTTTAAAACTTTATTTATAACCAGTATATGACATATAAACAATGGAAAGCTTTCAAAGTTGAATTCATTACAGGTATTAAATGCACCCATAATTATACCTTTCTCCATTCACTCACGGTGACCTGTTATTTGGCACTTTTGGGATGGAAATATCCTCATTCAATTCATGGAATGTTTTCAACTATATTAGTTCTAGTATGTAGTAACTGCCTTATCCAGACATATAATTCTTACAGAAATACTGGAATGGAACACCATGAAAATTAATATTCTGCCTTTCCCCTGCAGACCCTTAGAAAGAGGAATTTTATATGATTTTTGTAGAAACCTGATATAAGCCTGTATAACTTAAGGATCACATTCACCTTATTTCCCATAATTACTTAGCACTAGGCCAACACCCTGTATACAATGCGATATTTATTTTAGGTGAACTATAGTTTTGAGGTTTTATAATTTCTTTGCGTAATGTGTATATTTAGAAAATATATACATACGGTTGACAGACGTTATAACTATTCCTGCTGTACAATATAGCCATTGAGCCTTTGTCTTTGAGTCATATAAACATAATCTTATGAACTGTTTTAAACATCAGGAAATAGATTACTTTATCCAGTATTTCAAATTTAAAATTTTTTATGGCCATATGTATATATACTATATTTATAGATGTGAAAGGGATTCATAATTGCCTATGTAAGTCTGTCTCAATTAGTTTAGTCATGTATTTCCCCTGAAAGTCTCCACGACTGTTCCCTGTTGTGAGAAACGTGATATCACAGACAGCCAATGAACTGCCTACCAGGAGAAACATCACTTTTATACAATTAAGTCATTTAGGGATTCGGTGATTTTTTTAAGTATGAAAAACCTGAAATGAAACCTACATGTGAATTATGGAACCTAGTAGGAAGAGATCTCCAGAGTTCTACCACTTATCTTTAAGAATTAGAATATTAATGAGACAGTTTCATTGATTATGTGTTCTCATTTCTCTTTCTTATCCAGAGGAAATCACTATATTGAACATCATGCTTGTCTTTCTAATTATTTCAAAAATAATTTTATAATGTGAATTATGTTTTTCAGATTTATTTGCCTTTCAGTTTTACAAAAATGGTATACAAAATGATTATTTTTGATGTTATATGATATGAATTGACAATCTATGGCCCATAAACCTAATCTGACCTGTGGGCCAAATCTAACCACCCACCTATTTTTGTGAGGCCTGGAAGATGATAAAATGGTTTTTTTTTTAATATTTCTAAAAATGCAGTTGGGTATGTTGGCATATACTTGTAACCCCACTGCTTGGGAGGCTGATACAGGAGGATTGCAGGTTCAAGACCAACCTCAGTAATTTAGCAAGGTCCCTCAGCAACTTAGTGAGACGCTGTTTCAAAATAAATAAATAAAATAAAATAGGGCTGTGAGTGTAGCTTGGAGATAGAATGCCTCTGAAGTATTAAAATAAATAAATAGATAAAATAAAAATGTAAAAATATATGCGATCTGCAAGCCTAAACTATTTAATATCTGGCCCTTTATGAAAAAAATCATCCATTCCTGCCTCCCTCCTCACCCAGGTGGCAAAGTTCAGATACCTTTCCAACACATGAAATTCGGGGGACACTTCAGATCTCTGAAAAATCCAATGCATTTACTTATTTATTTATTATTTTTAAAAATCTTGAATGTTCTGTTGGCACGTTTTCAGGTATGTTTTATACAGACGCAGCCTTTTCCTGTGTCAGCTAACTGTTTTTTCACATAGAACCAGAAGCAATTATCCCTGAGATCCCATAGTTTTACTATGAGTAACTGAGTTTATATCCCTTTACCCCTTTTATCACTCCATTCATCACTTTTTTTTAACCAAGTACTTAACATTTCTTAAAATAACAACTCTTCACTGAAACATCCTCTCAACTTATGAACTTTTTCCTCTACTTATTGTTTTCTTTGACCAAGTCATTCATTTCACAATATATGTTCCAGAAACACTAAACGTTGTGTCATATAAACTTGTTTTTTAATTTTGATTTTCAGCTTATTTATACCCAGTGTACAATTTAATTGGCTAACATAAAGATATTAATGCCTATTTTAAAATATGTAATAAGCAAAGTTGAATTATTTGTACAGTGTGAGTTTTAATGGAATTTAAATCTTTCCCCAGCTTTTACCACTCTGATGTTATAATAGGATACAGAAGTCCATTTGGGGTTTACATCTCCTGGAAAGATAAGCCTTCCAATGAAAATAAAAATAATCTACAAAAATTGGAGTTTCTAATGATATTTCTGACATAGAGTATTCAGGGGAATGTTTTAAAAATTAATCTTTATGTGTGTCCAATACAGTCTCCAACAATCTAAAATTTAGTAATTGGAAGAAGTGTGACTAGAATAAAATTTTCTAAGAGTCTTTGGCCACAAACACATAGACTTCAGTTTGCTCATCTTAAAATGAAGATCTTGGGTAATTGATCCAAACTCCAAATACTGAATATAAATCTTGATATAGAGATTTGCACAAAAGAAAGTAAAGAGATTGTAATTTTTTCTTTGTCAAGCTATGTATATATGTATGTATATGCTATATGTATGTTTTTGTCAAGTTATGTGTGTAATATATATCATTATGTATGCATATTATATATTATTATGTGAATTATTATATATGCTATTATATATGTGTGTGTGTGTGTATGTATATGTATCCAGAAAGAAAGTTATAGTCAGAGGTCATTTGATAAAAGTTAGTGAAATATTTGGTGAAAAGAATCCTCCAATTTCTTTTCTGAACCAAAATAATTATGAATAATTAATTAAGGTCACTTTGAATAATACTTCTGCTTAGAGAAATATAGAATCTTACTTCATTACTGGTTATTCTTGAAAAATATAACATGAGAATGAAATTGTTCAAGTCTCTTAACAAAATCTGTGTCAATGCTTGTCTTTTACTAGACTGCAGAATCCAATAGGATATGTTCTGGTAACTGAAGTATCTACACTCATGAAAATATTAGTGATGGGTAGCCAAAATAACAATTGTATCATGTCTTATTTTTCATTCATTTCTAGTTGCTGTTTTTTGGTTTTTTTTTTTTTTTTCGGTACTGGGGATTGAACTCAGGGGCGCTCTACCTTTGAACTATACCCCCAGTCCTATTTTTTATTCTTTATTTTGAAACCGGGTCTCACTAAGTTGCAGAGTGCCTCACTAGGTAGCTGAGGCAGGCCGGGAACCCAGATCCTCCAGTCTCAGCCTCCCAAATGCTGGGATTACAAGCATGTGCCACTACACTCGACTTCTAGTTTCTGTTGAAAAGCAAAAATAGTGTAAAGATAAAAGTTGAATGAAAAAGGGAAAGAACCAAAAACTTTGGGTAGATTTCCAACTAAATAATTAGATTTTTAATTTTCAGAGAATTACTTGGTTCTGTTTCCAAAAACATATAACATTCACTTATAAGAAAATAGTATATAGAGAATATTATTGCAAATGATTTCTAATAATTTCCCAAGTCATGCTGATGACACTGATCTGCATACCACACTTTAAGAATCACTTTAAAAAGTGTTTTAGCCCTTCCATAATCCAAATTATGTCCCTGATAGGATCCAGGTCATAAAAACTAACCCCAATGATTGTGTTTGTCATGTAGAATTATGCCAATAGGCTATACTGATACCTTTTGAGGAAGTCATGGAGAAAATGCCTTTAGAGTTATTATAAGAATGTTGGTAACACATGAAATGCATTGATAGACAACTTTTTTTTGTCTTGACTCATTGTTTGCTATACTACCTGGGATCCTTCTATACATAAAAACATAGGAGAAAAATTTTATTAAGGTGTCAAGGATATATTATATTCATTTTTATTTTCTGAATTTTGTTTGGTGACTGACCATATTTCTTTCTTTGGGCTGGTTCCTAGGAAGCTTCAGAGACAAATTTATAGCCAATTTCTGCTAGATACATACAAAATTTTATTGTGTATACTAATTTTATGCTTGTCTTTATCTTATATCATTTACCCTAATTTTTCCTACCCATTTTGTCAACTTCCTGTTATTTTCATTTTGTGTATTTATAATCACTTTTTCTGGAAGAGAGAAAGGGTGATGTTACAAAATAAATGGCTAGCTACGTAATCAGATAAGTACATGACAGCACTGATAATGTTAAAATAGTAAAATGAAGTCTAAATAAATTTACTTACCAGAACATAGGAGATTGGGGAATCTGTTTAAATTTTCCCTATATTGTTGTACTCATTACCTGGTTGTAGTCCCACTTATTATTTAACATGGTCATGTTAGTCATATATCATTATTAACTGAGGTTTACTATGAACTTCACACAACATAAGCAACAGTGGTTTTAATATGAAAACATAGCTCACCAGGTCCGGATTTTTTTTTTTCTTTTTCAAGGAAAATGGGAGAATACTTCATAAATCTAAGTGATTCTGTTTCCTGTAATACATCTGGAATGTTATATTTATTATTGTAGAGAAAACTATAAAAAAAGTAGGGGAGCACTATTTCTAGTAGATTGCTTTTACTTGTTTGAGTATACCATGTTTAATTAGCAGAGGAAAAAATTGCCAAAACAAATGAAGAGAAGGATTGCTTTTTGTCATTGTTGTTCAAGGTCTTCTTGTTCACCAGAGTGTTAGTAAAATACTCTCCATATATTCTCTCAGTCTTGTTGATTCTTTTAAATAAACATTGAATCAGACAGAGGGAAATCATTTCCATATTTCATGCAGAAGATACATATGTTTTCTATTATAAATTTTGGGATTTTTTTGTTTTAATTGAAGAGATTAATTTACCAGAATATTCAGTGTTTCTCTACACTGTAATTTGTTTTTAATTATACATGAATACCATATGTAGTTCATTGACACTCTTTATTAATTCTTGAACATAAATTTACTCATGACTCATGTCATTTATATCATGGGGTATGTGTTCTTTGTTAACTGATTTCTTTCTAATTTCTAAATAATTAGCTAATTAAAGGTATGATCCTAGGGTCCTTATGCAATGATAACACCCACTGGCTTACAGATACCAGGGTTTGCTTTTATTGTGGATCACAGTCTTCATTGTATTGTTTTCTTAATTAAAGTAGTATTCATATTTGTGAATGTTCACCTGTTATAATAATCTTATTAGATAAGATTGATTCTCATATTGCAGAGGTGGTTATCATATTATAGTAGATTCTAGAAAACCTCAGTGAATTCCAGTTGGCTCCAATGATATGTAGTCATCATTCTATCTACCACCCCTGCAAATACCTTTAATCAATCAAAGGAGGTACTGTTAAAAGCAGCATTAGGTCAGATCAAATATCTCACCCCAGAGAAACTAACATTACTACTAGTAGTAAAAAAAATAATAATGGTAGTAGCTTGTACTTTTTTAGCATTTACAATTTGCCACACACTGTTACAAATACTCTGTTAGTCATCATTAGTTAGTTACTCTGTTGTACATACCCAAATAATAGGGGAATCTATCAACAGCACTTCTCCAAGCAAACATCCTTTATAGGACTCCCATCCTTTTGAAATAGAGACACAGTACATTATCAAGGTGTTCCAGTTCCTTCACAGCTTGGCTCTTACCCACTTGTGTGACTTTCATCTATCACTCTTCACCTTTTCCCACTTGCCTTCTTCACCACAGTGCCCTGGAAGTCATCTACTCACACTACATGGAGTTCACTGACATTATCCTGGAAATCCATCTCTTTAACTTTGATCTGCTCTTCACATCTGTCTGACATTCTCTGACATTATGGTGAAATGCTACCACCTTATACCTATACATTATCACCTCCTTGGAGGAGTTCTTCCAAATATCAGCCTTGGTAAAACTCTTCATGCTCTATTATTTAATATCTATTATTATTTAAGATATGTGCATATTTTCAGGATCATTTAGAAATGTTGCTTTTCTCCTACTCCTCTATTTCACAGCATAATTTTATTACATCTCTTCCTGTGCATCTTCAATCTCAGTATATTTATTATCATTGAACATGGTTCCTTGTGTCATCCAGGTCAATTCCTGGATCGCATAATGTTCATATTTGCCTAAACTGTTCATGATCTAGCATTTTTGAGACTTTATGTGACACTGTTGCTAGAATACTTTATCCTAGACATCTTCATTTTACTAAATCATAGAATGGATTTCTTTCCATTTGTCTTTCAGGTTGATACTCATGACTACAGCATCCTAACATTTAAAGTATCACTTGGTTTATTTATTCATTGACAAGTACAAATTGCATATTCTTATGATTTACAACATGTTATTTCAATCTATGTATACATTGTAGAATAGTGAAATCAGACTAATTAACATATATGCGGTACTTGGCATACATGTCCATTGCACTTTAATTCTCTTATCTTGGTACTTACTCTGATCTCTAATACATTTTTTTATTTACATGAATGGCTCATTTAGATATTCTTTCAAGAGAGGAATTGCCACAAACACATATAATAACATGCTTCTACTTAACCACACATCACTTTATCCTAACAAAGGCTCCAGAACCATTTGCGAGTTAGTAGAAATGTGGATTTCCATATAGATCATAACTTTTATCTCTATTTTTAAAGATGTCTTTATGCCATCTTTTTTCTTCTAACTTTACTATTTGATTTATAAGCAATTCTTAAGTAGCACATTAGTAGTAATGTATTCTGCTTTTAGATAATAGCCACCACCACCCCCAATGTAAACTTCTGAAACATAGAGTCCTTGTTTTTTATGTCATGTATTTATTTTGTGTTCTCTGCATACCAGAGTGTGCTGGAGCCAGACTGTCTGGCATCAACTCTCAGCTCCTCTGGTACCTGACTTTGTAGCCTTGAGCAAGTTTTTTAACCTCTCTGGCCTCTGTATGACATCTGCAAACTGAAGAAAATATCCATATATACTTCACAGGGTTGTTGTGCGCCTTATAGAGTAAGATCTGTATAGCATTTAAATAATGCTTGGCTCTGAGCAAGCCCTTGATGAGTAGCAGTTGTTATTCTGATGTGTCCCACCCACACAGGGTGCCATGTCTTGGGCTCTGTATGGTCCCTGAATAACAGACTGCCTTAAGTTTGAATTAGATGCTCCCATAGCACAATTCTTGATCAGTTTTCTATGAAATGCACCAGCTCGTTAAATAGATCTCTGTGAATGTTCAAAAGCACTTTTTTCGTATAATTATTCCTTAAAGTACCTTCAACTCATCTCACTACATCCCTTCTGTGTTGCTCAGGCAAACTCCAAGAAAAGCCTGAGCAAACAGGTAGGCCTTTCAACTTGTACCCTGAATGCACAACTAAATCCAAAGCTAATGAAGTTCATTCAGATTAAAAGCACTTCATATGCCTACAACAGCTCTTTATATAATGCAGTTAGGGGTAGAAAATTCATGGTATTTCATGCCTACTTATATGCTTTTCATGTGAAAAGATACAGTATAATAAAAGTCGAGGATTACTCATGTTAATTTATTATATTTTGCTGATATAGTCACATCAAGGGCTTAAGAAATATACTTCAACAGCAGTACAAATGAAGGAAGGATGGCTTAAGACATGGTGCATAAATGTTCTCCTTCTTGCCGTTTTTAATGACACTTCATTTAGAAATACAACCTCTTTCATTTGAATAATGCTCTATTTCAGAGTTAGACTTCTATAGGAGAAGAAACTATGAAATGCACTAAACTGATTGTTTAGTAAAAAATTCAATAAAATTATTTCTGTATTGTACATGTATTGAAGTGTATAAAAATTGAAAAGTGGATGCCCTATACTTCTCCAGAGCAGTAACCTACTGTACAGACCAATTTTGTTTAACATAGTTTGCATAGCATGTAAATAAGAAATACTTTTTTAGCTTTGATTGGGAAGGTTTAGTACATTTGAAATTATATGTGGAACAACTTATATTCAAATCAAATAATAAAATATATGCTGTTTTCCACTAAAATCACATCTTGGGACTATCATGTTTGATATGAATCAACAAACACTGAGTGCTTACCAATACAAAACAATACGTGTGCAGGGGTGTTGGAGAAGAACCAATACCCAGGGAGTTGGTAATCAACTTAGGCATTTTGTAAAACCATATGGCATGTCAACTTGAGTAACTATGTATATGATAGGAATGCAGATTAAATGAGGAGTGCTGATAATATGCATTAAAATAATTTAGGGGAGAAAAATATTATAGTGGACTCAAAACAATTGCCAGTTTTCAAAGAGGAAGTTCTGTTTAATAGCTGAGCATAGGTATGTTGAATAAGCAGAGAAAAAGGAAAGAATATGACTGATTAAATGGTACAACGAGCAGAGGCAAAGTTACTGGGAGCCAAAGTGATGTAAAAGATATGGGTCAGAAGCCTATGTTGTATTTTGAATTCTCCTTCCTTGCTTCCTTCCTTCCTTCCTCCCTGCCATCCTTCCCTTATTTTCTTTTTTCTGTCCATTTTCATCCTTCCTTCCCTCCCTCCATCCCTCTCCCTCTCTTCCTTCCTTTCTTCCAATTCCCAGCTGCATAACTTCCAAGTTGTACCCTGAATGAACTAAATTTGCATAAACTTTAAATCCCACAAAATCTCAATGTTTACTGGCAATACCCAAAATTGATGGGTAATATGATATATTGTTAAGACAATTAATGGACTAGTCTTGACTGAACACAGCTTTCAAGTTAACATGTCCCAGGGGAGTGAATGGAAGTGTAGTTCAGAATGAAATTGCGGAAGTCATTCCTCTTCACACTGATATGCTAAATCATTTGAAAATGTATCCTATATATAATAATAAGTCACCAAAACACTTAAAGGCAATGAGTATTTATTGAGCTCTTACTGTATATATCAGAGACTGGTAATTACATATCTCATGTAGGTTTACTAATAATCTTAAGAGGCAGATATGGTTATTCTAATTAAAGGACTTGAACTTCAGATAAGAAGTTTCTTCAAGGTTATGAAATAAGCAAATGAGGGAGCTGGAACTCAAAACACATCCTTTGGATACCCACCGTAGTAATACTCTCCTTTCTCCCTGTCCATGTACCAGGAGAGTTGGAAGATGAATCTGATAGTAATAGAATGAGGTGAGTGTGAGAAGAATAAAAAAGAAACAGGAAGTGCAGAAAAGATAGCTAGAGACTAGGAATGCAAAAACTAGGTGATATAAAGCCTTTATTGTAGTTTGGTAAGCAATAAAATATGAAAAAGAAATATGAACTTTCAACATAGTAATATTTCATTGTTGTAAAACTACTCTGGGATAAAGGGAACCACATCACTGCAGTATACAACAAAGAACTAAAAAGGAGCAAAAGAGAATGAAGTTTAGTTTTTACTTCTGTCTAAAATACCTACTTCTTGCTTTGGTAATATTTTAGGTATACAAAATGTGATGGTCTCTTCTAATATTAAGATCAAATAATTTCACCCCCCCCCCTGAATATTTTTTTTAGTCTCCACAACTTGTATTCTAAGGAAGTAGGATAGAAATTAAGAATGAAAGCTTTGAAGTTTCACAGAATAAGTTAAAGTCACAGCTCAAACTCTACTAAAAGAATGGCCTTAGTCAGGCTTTTTTTAAATTTCATAAGTCTTGGTTTCTGTCTACTTTACTGCAGTCATAATAAATATGATTAAACTGAGATTATAATGAGGAAAAATCAAATGAACCATAAAAATGTGCTCAAGACAGCTAATACTTACTATAGGTTAGTTTTAGTTATCAGTAAGAGTTTACCAGGAAAACAGAAGAACCAATAGGAAGAAAGGGGAAAGAGAGAGAAGAGAGGAGAAGAGAAGAGGTGAGAGAGAGAGATTTTAAGGAGTTGACTCACGTGACTATGGAGTCTGACAATCTAAAATTTGTGGAGCAGGCTGGAAGCCTGGAAACAGAGGCAGGATTTCTGATAATTTTAAGGTGGCCTTCCATTTTCTCTGGGAAACCTCAGTTTTCACTCTTAAAAATATCTTCACAGAAACATCTGAACTAGAGTTTGACCACACAACATAGCCCCTAGCAAAGTTGGCACATTAAATTAATCATGACAATGTATTACCAGGGGAAAGACCAAATTTCTTTGTAATAGTCTGAAGACACATACTTTCTCATGCCTGAGTCTTCGTCATATACCATCTCCCTCTTTATCCTTGACAATCTCTTACAACTTTTCTACACAGTATGCTTATTCTAATCTTCTAGGTGTCAAGTAATTCCTTAATGCTTCTGCTAGACTTTTTCTTATCACTTCAGGTATATTTTCATGCATCACTCATATTCAAACAGTGCTTCATGTTCATCCTCTTGAACATAGCACTCCATGAGGTTAACTTGTCTTTCCTACATGCATAGTCTTAGCACACATATTTGGTATGGAGTGCATGTTTTGATGTTTAAATGAACTTTTGAAAGAAAATTTGAATAACAAATGGTGGAAGGAAAAAAAGGAGGATGGAAACAAGTACAGAAAGAAGGAAAAGAAGAAGAAAAGGATTGTGAATTTCTTTACATAGTCTACTGTAAACATACTTAGATGTGTATAGTAATTTTTACCCTACCCATGAAATTCAGAGTGATGAAATATGATAAAATATTTGCCCATAATATTCTTAAACTTGAGAGCTTAGATCAACAACATATATGTATCATAAATATTCTATATAATACCAGATACAAAGATTTTGTGGCAGAGTTGGAGGCTGGGGAAAAAGCTAACTGAACCTTGTAAGAATTTTAAAACAATTTTTCATGAAAAATGAGGTAACTCTAAAATATTTTATTAGATATCCTATCATGTGTTACCTGTCTTTATCATGTTTGATGTGAGAATCAAGTTCAGGCTGCCATATCTATCTTCTTGTCAATGCCTTCATGCAGATAATTCCTGGATATCCTACAAGTAAGAGGTCATGAAAACCATTTTCTGGAATGATGTCATTATTTCTCACATGAAAAGACATCACTTATGGGTAGATAATTCATGTTACTGCTTACTGAATGGTTAAGTCTTTTCAGCCTATTTATACCTTGGTCACTTCCTCTGTAATCCAAGACATGATTTGCTATTGGATCTTTGTAGTTCACTATGACATATGGGAAATTAAAAAAAAAAAAAACTCATATGATTTATACTTCAAAAAGTGGCACATTTTGTTTAAGAGGGACTGTGTAGTAGGGAAATTTGGAGTACTCTTGTCTAAAATTTTTATTCCATATCTGCAGATAAGCAATGGGCAAAACACGTTAGAGCTATATATACCACAATATAATTCAAGATATAACTTTTTCCCCCCTAAAAGAGAAATTAATGAAGTTAGTGACTGAGTCTACAAATAAGTAGTACAAGCAAGTGGGATTTTCATTTTAGGATTCCATTGTAGTTTCAAGCCTTACTTTAATCTCAATTATGCTGTCTAAGAAAAGTAAGCAATGCTTTCCTTTTAAACATTATAGTAAGATTATCTTTTAAAATTGCTAAATTTTGATGAGGTGATATTATAGAATTATTATACAGAGTTTTGATACAGATATAACTAAGAATCCTGAAGTCCCCTTTGGGGAACAAACAATGGGAGGTAGGGGTGGGGTGGGGAGACAGAGAGGGAGAGAGAGAGAGAGAGAGAGAGAGAGAGAGAGAGAGAGAGAGAGAGAGAGAGAGAGAGAGAGAAAGTTTTTTTCCCTTTCTAAGCCTGTGGAATTAGATCATATATATATTGCATTTTCATATTTTCATTTTCAGTCATATTGGCCATTATATGTTTATCTAGAGTATGTTCATGTTTTAGTTGTTGATTATATTGGCTCTCTTTGCATGAGATTTCCTCATGTGTTTTGAAATGGGTTTGCAGGGTCATTTTGAATAAGGGATTTTTCGTTTGATTTGATTTCGATTTTTAAATTTTTTCTTCTCATGGCTTAATTCCTGATCACAGATGTTTTAAGTCCATAATTTGCATTAAACCATAATTTGGTTAGCCTGGATTCCAGCTTCCTCTATGAGCTCAGAGGCCTAGGCTTCCCCTGCTTTGAGCAATGCTGCTAGAGACAGGTACTGAGACGCTACCTGTCCTTCTAGCTTCTGGCTCAAGAGCTCCAAAGCCATTTATATTCAGCCACACTTTCTAATTTGAATTCATGTTCCTTTTCTACTCCAAGGAGATGTTGGTTTCCTTTTAAGCTTTGTGTTGCTGGATTTTTGCTTCTTTTTATATCTTATCTTTCACTGTTAAACATTTGGAGCAGAAGCATGTTTTAAAATAGCTACTGACCAAAATGTTGTGACCTGATGTCTCCAGGATCCAGGATACTTACATTGTTAAGGACTCTTTGATATTGAGCCATAGACTGCAAATAGTTTAAATATCTTAAATGTCCTCCTGTGAGTCAAGATTTCTCAGATATTAATATGCCCAAGAGTCACTATGGGACTTTGTTCCAAAACATATCCTCAAACTCTACTTCTAGAGATTCTGACTCACTGTGGTAGGGTGGAGCCCAGTCCCTATGGTAGAGCTCCACAATGGATTACATAAGGAATACAACTGTAATAATACATCTAACTGATGTGGCTGGTTCCAAGAAAAGATAGTTGATAGCTTCTCAGAAACCAACAGCTGGAGCACATTACAACTCAAACATGAAGAAGAGTGGTCATGGTGGCAATGAATTATTTACTGGTGCATTGTTCTACTATTTCTGTGACCTTCTTGAGATTCAAGACTCTCTGCTAAGAAAGGGAAGAAACAGAGAAAGAGTCCCTACTAAGTGTGGCACCAATGTGAGCCACAGAGAGAAGCAAAGCCAGCAGATTATGTTGCAGTCTATGTAGCACAGCCACTAGAAGGAAATCTCAGATCAGAGATGCAACAAAAGGAAAAAAATATATAAGGGCTTACTGTAACATTTCCTATTAATTAAACATCTTAATATGACTTGGTAGGAAGAGTGTTTGTCCTATATTCTGGAAATTCCCATGACTACTGGAAAAGGCCGAAAAGGAATATGCCACTCAAAAATATTCTGAGAAATAATCACCTGTGGGAATTAATGAAAAAATGGATGGATTAAGGTATTAAATTTATACTGAAAAGAACTTGGCTGAGAAGTGGCTTAATGACAGTGTAATGAAACAATGAAGAAATAATAGATAACAGGCAGCTGATGAATTCCTAACTGTATTGATTTGGAAGTTCTTAACTACCAAAAAAGGCAAAGTCTCCTTTATCTATTTGTGTGCCGCTCTATTTTGTGCATTATAAAATGAGTAAATAATGAGTATCTCAGGATCTTCTGATTTGGAGAAACTAAAAAGATCTGATCCCCTAATAGGAGATAGTAGTACAAAGAAATGGTACTCAACCCTGGAACTTGAAAATAAGATCATTCTGCATGTTTCTGTGTGTGTGTGTGTGTGTGTGTGTGTGTGTGTGTGTGTGTGTGTGTCCCTTTGCTAAGAGATATTTCAAAAAGCCTCAAAATTGAGCAAGTCATGATCATTGCTTTATAAAAAAAGAAAAATTTATTACTATAAGAATTCTTCTATACTTGCTGCTCTCTAAATCATTTTAGGGTATAAATGAGAAAAAAAAAAGCCCCCAAACTTGCTTACCTTTTCTGCTGAAGTTTTTAAATGGTCCAGGCTAAGAGGTTGGTCATTGAATTGTGGAAAAAAATAGAGTGGCTCTTCCAAAACTTCCACTGGAGTCTCCAGGGGATACAGATGCATTCTTTATCACTGTATCTGTGATCTGTTCCTAGAAACTTATTTAGGAGAAGACAGAACAATTGGTTCTTTAGAACTTGAGTCTTTATTTTTTTTATTGTAATAATTCGTGCTTTGTATATATACATCTTTGTTAGGTATAAATTGATAACGACATATGTGCACACATTTTTCATCTGACCCCTTCCCCAATTCCCACCCCACTCCCTCGTCCTCCCTCCCTCTCAAGTTCAGTTCAGTGAGTGACGTTGATATAATTGTGTAAGTACATCATGTGCCTTAGGATGTCCTTCCCCCACCCCCCGTCCATCCTCTTAGGTTAAATGAGCCTACCTTATGACCCAGCAATACCACTTCTAGGTATCTACCCAAAAGAATGGAAACCAAACTATCAGACCGATGCATGTGTATCTATGTTTATAGCTGCACAATTCACAATAGCCAAACTATGGAAGCAGCCAAGATGTCCATCGATAGATGAATGGATTACAAAACTATGGGATATGTACACAATGGAATTTTACTCAGCTATAAAGAAGAAAAAATCATGTTCTTTGCAGGGAAATGGATGCAACTGGAAGACATTATGAGATTAGCCAGTCACAAAGAGTAAAGAAGCATATGTTCTCCCTAGTATGCAGATGTTAGAGAGAAGATGGGGCATAAGAGGGTCCCCAGATGAAAAAGTAGAGTCTTTATTTTTTTTAACTTTTATTAGTGCATTATAATTATCTATCATAGTGAGGTTCAAAGTGATACAAATGTGCATGCACACAATATGAGGTATATTTCCTTTCCCATCCCACCCATTCCCTCTTTTCCTTCTCATATGTGTTAGTGAGGTTTTTAAAATTTGTTGGTTTTTTGTTTGTTTGTTTTAGGTTGAGATAACCACAGCAGAAAGAGAAAATGGAGATGGTTCTGTGGAAAAGAATATCAGTGGGCCCACATGGGAGAATTTTAATTCATAGAAATGTTATATTTTAAAAACTACATTTCAGGAATATGTAGTCAAAAGATGTAAAACCTTTTAGCAAAGTCAGCAATATGCATTAGACTGAAATTTACCTACAGTAATAAGAAATGTGTATAATCTTTTACCAGCAAAATATTGCATAT